>PVLA01010296.1:0-64803 GCA_004027455.1 Hydrochoerus hydrochaeris
AGCGGCTGGTTCGCGAGATCGCGCAGGACTTCAAGACAGACCTGCGTTTCCAGAGCTCGGCCGTCATGGCGCTGCAGGAGGCTTCTGAGGCCTACCTTGTGGGTCTGTTCGAGGACACTAACCTGTGTGCCATCCACGCCAAGCGGGTCACCATCATGCCCAAGGACATCCAGCTGGCGCGCCGCATCCGCGGGGAGAGGGCTTAAACCAATCAAGCTACAACTGAAAAGGCTCTTTTAAGAGCCACCCACTACGTTTCAAAAGCAGCTGTAGTACACGGTGTTAATAATTGATACACTATAAATAGGTTTAGGTTTATTTTTTGAATTGCGTTCAAAGTAATTCCTTTTTATGTGGCCCTCTGAGAAATATGTCTATTTCCACTACATGGATGAGCAAGAATACAACTGCCTATTGCAATCAAAATATTATGGATGATCTTAACTGAAGTGAGCAATATTCTTTCCTTTTTTTTTCCTCCTTTTTACTATCAGTGAAACTTAAAGCATGACATCACGAATACATAAAACTTCGGCCTAAACTGCAGCAACTTAAAAGTTAGAATACAAAAGGGAAAAAAAAAGCTTTTTTAAGGCAGTTTTACCGTGTAATCCTAACTGCTCTCCAATTTGCTGTGTACCCCACGCTATTCTGAACTCTACGGTGATCCTTCTGCCTCGGCCTCCGCAGTGCTGGAATTACAGCCTTGTTCCACCAAACCGAGCTAAAATACAACATTACAAAACACTGAGTATAATGGGAAATTATAGTTACAAAACATTTTATATTTTTAAAAAACTACCATATTCAAAACTAAATCAAGAAACAGCATTTTAGTTGACTCCACTATAGCATTAAAATGTTTCTATATTTGGAGTGAATACTCTAGCTATTGTTAGGAAAAAGTATTTTGTAATTTTTATAAATTGGGAAGAGAAATCAGTCTTTTTGTGGTTAATCATTATTTTTGATAACTTGAAAACAAATTGGTAGTGTCAAGCTTTGTATTTTTATTTAGAGTGGTTCTGAAATTTGAGAAATATTGAGCGGTTTCCTCTATATGAGGTAAAACTTGGAAGAATTCCCAGCCTAGCTAACTGGCTTTATTTGAAATCTTAATTGTGTGCCACTGTTACAGGCAGCTGAGTTAGCTAGAAATCCTATAGGCAGTGAGGGCTAGATCCTCAAAGGAGCCAGTGCAAAAGCCCAGATACCTTGCAACAGTGGGGGAGACGGACACCTGCTGTGAGCCAGGCCTCAAGACAAAAGATCAAACAAATGCATCCATATCCTAAGGACTGATATTCTAAATAATTCCCTATCACCCTGAGGAAGGAGTCACCATCCCAACTCCCTAAGGAAGATCACCGATCTCTAAAAACGCCCGCTTTCTGTATGACTCGTTTTTCCATTTCCCCCAGTTTAATCAATTTTACCTAAACTATTAATCTTATTGGCTATCCATAGTTCTGTCCCACCTTATGCCTGTCTGCCTTGAGTTCCCAGTTTTCCCACCTTAAACCCGTCTCACCCCATGATTTTACTCTATAAAAGTCCCTAAAAATGACAAGAGTCCCTGCCAACCTGCGTGGGACCCTTTCTGTCTCTCTCAGACAAAAGCTTTCTTTCACTCAATAAATATATTCTGTTCTTCACCTTCGTTGTTCCTAAAATTCATTCTTCAACGTTAGAAAACACAAACTCATACCAGACATAATAGGTGGAAAGTTTCATTCCCCTATATCATCTCTATGTGCTCCCCCTCCCAGCACTGGTTCTATGAAAACGTGAATGCTTAAGGTAATCTTAAGGCTTGTATCTCTCCAGGAATCCATGTGAATCATTCTAGGGAGCATTAGAAATTTTTTCTGAAGATGTTATTACGTCAAATTGGCCAGCAAACCAGGCATGTTGGTGCATGACTATAATCATAGCACTTGGGAGGTTGAGGCAGGAGAATCACCTCCAGTTCAAGGCCAGCCTGAACCATGTAGCAAGACACTGTCTCAAAAGACCAAAAGTCAACCAAACAGAAAAACAAACAAAAAAATTGATGCCAGCAATAACAATTGTTCTATACATGAGCGCATCTGAAAATCACATTATATATCTCATTAACTCCATATTAAACACAACTTCAAATAAGCTTTCTGATCCTAATTCCACATATTCTAAATTGAATTATAATTGAAGGAAAGACTGAATGGAAATAAAACAAAGGTCTTTCCTACCTATGACTAGAACATCCCAAATTCAAAACAAAACAAAGTAAAAATCTGAGACAAACCAAATTTAGGCCTAGGGCCCCACCCAAGGCTTTAGACATGTGACAGATTTGACATTTTACTTTGTTTTAGTTTCAGGGTAAATCTGCCTCTGATCCCCGGCATTTTCAAATCATACGTGGCTTTTCTCCATTGTGTTATATTGTATACACCACAGAAATGCGCTGAGTTGTGATTCATCTAATTGGAGTTGACTCCTAGTTCTTAAATTAGAAGACTTTGGATGGTGGTACCATTCTCAGAGAGATTCCAGAAGAAAAACAAACAAACAACATTGTGGTGGATATAAAGTCAACTTTAATCAATTTCAACATAACATAGTCAATGCTAAGATCAGTTTGGAAAGTTTCATAGATCCATTCAATACTATTATCATCTTTTAGAGATGGAAGGAAAGAACAACAGATTCCTAGAGGCAGCCTAAAAGCTAAGGATTGTTTTCTGTGGGTCAAGTGCTATGTGAAGAAGGGACTGGCCTCTCCACATTTCAAAGCTCTCTACCTCTCAATTTACAGTGGAACTTCAGCCTAAGAGATTTCAGTAAATTGGTCAAATTCTTACTACTATCCAGGCAGTCTCATCAAGTCCACACCCTTAATATTTTCCAATTAATAAATTTCCCACTAGTGGATTATCAAATGCAGTATCTTCCTTAAAGGTAATTCTATTTCAGAAACAGCTGCCCCAGGATAGATGGGGAGAAACTCTGATTACCTTGGCCTGGGCTACATTATTAACAGTCAGCTGGTTAGAGACATTGTGTGAGGGGAAGTAGGTAGTATTGTAGAAAACAGTTCATTTAGTGAATTTATGAGTAAAGCAGCTAGCTAGGGGAAGGGTCTGAGATAGAGTTGGGTGGTAAGCCATACTGATAAGAATTAAAATAAAAATAGACAGGGAACTACGGTTTTGGACCAAGAATCCTCACGCAACATGGAATGCAGCCCCTTCCCTACTGAAGAAAGTAGGATCCACGCTTCACTAAACTCATGAGATTTGAGAATTTTAAAATCCAATGAATATAAATAAACATTATGTACTGCAGACATGTATAAACAGATGAATGAAAACAAAGGGATGGGTGAAGGAGGGGTAGAAGGGAAAGGGGATTGAAAAGGGAATCAAAATGTGTTAAGTACATGCACCAATTCTCATATGAAATGTAAACGTTATGTGTTGCAAACGTACATTTTTGTTTTTTGAGACAGGGTTTTACTATGCAATTCAGGCTGGCCTTGAACTCTCACTTGTAGCAATCATCCTGCCTCAACCTCCCAAGTGCTGCAATTACAGGTATGTGCCACCACACCCAACCTAAACATGTACTATTAATAAAATTTTTAAACCTTTTCAGTGAATTTCCTTAGGCAACATAGAATGTAGCTCCCTCCCTACTAAAGGGAGTTGCAGCCATTCTCTACTAAATTCCTGATTTCTGAGGAATTTAAAATGCAAAATAATCAGAATTTTTCTCTCAATCCCAGTTTCCTTTAAACTCTATAGGTTGAAGAATTGGGTCAGAGACTTAACTCCAACTGTTCATTTTAAATCCAGGGAGCTACCTATGATAGGTGGCCACTAAACAACTGAGCAGTTTCAGTGCTCTGCTTTTGTGTAATTTGTTCTCTATCAAGGGGCTATGCAGCTACTGACTTGAGACCACTCCTGGAAACCCAGAAGCTATTATTATTATTCTTTTCAATTAAAAAAAACTTCCAATTTTTTCTTTTTGGATGATGACTTCATTCCTGGACCCTGTGAGACCCCGAGTTCTTTATGTGTGGTAATACTATCACTTCAGGGTGTTACAGGCAACCAAGTTAGATAATACTACAGGCAGACAGGGCTAAGTCCTCAAAGGAACCAGTGAAGAAGCCCAGATACCTTGCAACTGTGAGGGAGACAGACACCTCCTGCTGTGAGCCAGGCCTTAAGACAAAAGATCAAACAAATGCACCCACAGTTCTAAGGATTGTTATTCTAAATAGGTCTCTATCACCCAAAGAAAGCCGGAGGTCACCATCCCAATTCCATGGAAAAGTCACTGTTCTTTAAGCAGCCCGCTAGCTATGTGACTTGCTTCTCATTTGTTCCCAATTTAATCAATTTTACCTGAACAATTAATCTTATTGGTTGACTATATTTCTGTCCCACGTTATACCCCACCTTGTGAGTTCTGGTCTTCCCAATCTTGTACAAGTCTCACTTTGTGGTTTTGCTTTGGAATAGTCCCTAAAAAGACAGTGTTTGGCAACCCACTTGGGATGCCTTCTGTCTCTCAGACAGAAGCTTTCTTTCTCTCAATAAATATATTCTTCTCTAAACCTCTGTGGTTCCTAAAATTCATTTGATTTTAGAGAACATGAACTCCTATCGGGCATATAGCAGGTTGGGAATTTCATTCCTCTATATCAAGGGGATATCAGATCTTAGAAATATCCTTAAGAACCAGGACAGAATTAGTGTTTCCTTGAAAACATCAAGATTCTGCCCCAGAGCAAATACAAAATCTGCCAAAAAAAAATGTACACTCACTTCAGAAAAGAAAAACTTGCATACATATTTTAATACTAAATTTATTGAGACATCATGAGGTTAATACAAGTTACCTTTGGTTTCTCAGTTACAAGAAGGGATTAAAGTGGTGGCCATTAGCATCTGACATTAATTAGTGTGGCAAACTGCTGCTTGAGTAACCTTGGACACTGAGAATGCTGCCCATGCATTTTAATTTTTTCTCTAAGGACCAGCAGTGTAGTGGGCTTTCTGTGATACATGATGTCCTTTAGGGTTCCCCATATGAGGATAGGACCATCTGTTGAAAACAATCATACTGTTTTTCTTTTCCTGATACACACACACACACACACACACACACACACACACATACACATCTTTGGTGGTCTCTGTATTGATGTTTTACCATTAGTTTAAAAGTCATGCTCTTCAAGATAGCAGCCCCTTGACATATGTAGCTATTAAGCATATGAAGTGTGGCTAATCCAAATTGAGATGTGCCTTTTTTTTTTTTGAGACAGTTTCTACACGTAGTGCAGGCTGAACTTGAACTTGCTTGTATAGCCTGTTCTGGCTTCAAACTCAGGGTTATCCTCATGCCTAAGACTCCCAAGTGCTGGGAATACAGGTATGTACCACCACACCCAGCTGAGATGTGCTTTAAATATGAAATACCAGATTTTAAAGCCTTAGCACACACAAAAACTATTAATATTTTAGATTACATATGGAAATAATATTGATTAACATAGTAAAATAACTTTAGTTCTTTCTTTTTACTTTAATATGGATAGCACTAGAAGACGTTAAATATGTGACTCTTAATTTTCTGAGGCATGTGTATCTGTGACAGTCACAGACCAGAAGCTAAATGTTACATAACTGATGTTGTCAAACTGAAACTAACATTGAAATGGAATTTGAAAACTAAGGCTTTTGTCCTGCTTCCTCATGATGAGAGTGAGGAAGGCTACCATCAGGCCCTGGAACCATGGAAGTAGAAACAAAACCACACTCAACATTTTCTGGACCCACTGGCTTCTAGCTTAGTCCATTGTAACAAAGTATCAGTTCTTCAGTTCTAAAACTGAGAATATAATGATACTCACCTCAGAGCACAGCAATAAAAATGTAGTGAAAACAAATGTAATCAGAAACAGTACTTGATTGTGCTGTAAATAAGTAGTAAGGAATTGCTAGTGCTTAGCTGGGCTTCACAAGGTACAATTGTAATCTCAGTATTCAGGAGGCTAAAGCGGGAGGATCACTCACTACAAATTCAAGGCCAGCCTGAATTACTTAGTCCAAGATCAGTGTGAAATACACAATGAGACTTTGTCTCAAAACAAAGCAAAAAACAAAGAAAGAAATTGCTAGTTCTTAGTGCTGTTGTTGCCACTTAAACACTGTTCCCTTAAATGATGCAATCCTGTCTACAGGGAGCATGTTCACCTCTAGCATGGATTTCAAGCAGAGATATGGTCTACCTTGCCCTCAGGTTTACATAGCTCATATCTGGAATTTTACCTAGGGTAGTAATAGGATGTTTAATTTTTCAGTAGTTAGATCACTTGTATGAAAATGTGAATAATGTATTATAAGTAGCTCTAACTTCTGTGTTGCACTTCCATCTACTAGGCCAGTTTCTTGAATTTTCATGGTTATATCAACAATCTAGTTCATGAAAAGTTCATTGAAATTTTTGACTAAAAAGCCAATATAAATAATATGTTCTATTATTTATTTCCTAAATATTAGAATATTTATTTCCAAAATAATAGAACATATTTAGGAAATATGCCCCAAACATGTTTCCTAAAGCCCAAGACCCCTTTCCATTGTTAAAATGTGATTGTATCTATAGGATCTTCTTTAGGTCTCCTGCTGCTGAAATTTGATTCAACCTGAACTAAGGGAGGAGGCCATGTGGCAAGAGTTCAGATGGTCCAAAGACGCAGGAACTGAGATGACAAGAAGTCAGGCAGTATGGCTCCGTATGTCACTCACCTATGCCTGGCTCTGCAGTCCTGTTGTGTTCTACTCTTTCTGCCCAATAAGTATCTTGGTTTCTCATCTGTGGTGTAAGAAAATGCATCCCTAGCCCCAGACATCAGATCATCTGCTTCTAAAAATCAGTTCAAGTTTCTGAATGCAAGATTATTGATTGACTAAAACTGGCCCATGACTTCTGCATCAATCTATTGTTTGAGGTCAGATGCTCTATCTTCAGTATTTTAGTACATGGAAAATGGTATGTATTAGAAAACACTGTTACTTGAAACCAAGTTAAGACCAAAGACCAGGATGAAACCAGAGGGCATTCTGGAGTTGCATTGTCCACACTGTTCCTATGAGCCACAAATGGCTGAGCGCTGGCGATGGACTCCTAGGAACTTGGCTGTATTACATAAAAACACATGGGAGACAGTAAAGATTTCATATGAAGAAACAAAAAATATAGAGTATCTCATAAATACTTTTTATATTCATTCTATATTGAATGATAATATTTTAGGTAAATGGAGTTAAATAAAGCATTCGATTAAAATAGATTCACCTAATTTTTTCTCATTTATGTTGCTTTTAAGAAGTTTTCAATTACATATGTGGCTTGTTTCTATGCTCACCTTTGTGGTAAAGGACAGAACAGTTCTACAACTGCTAATTCCTTTACAAAGACCTTTTAAATAATTGGGTAGTGCTAATGTGTGTGCTTTATGCAATGACCCTCAAGGAATCTAAAACCACATATTTGCCATTTTGAACAGCAACAAAGACAAAATGGGCACAAAGCAGCACGGAAGACTAAAATCCCAGGCATGGTATCAGTATCTGTGATTCCAGCACCCAGGGAGGCTAAGGGAGGAAGACCACAAGTTGAAGCTCAGCCTGAGAAAATCAGGGAGACCCTGTCTAAAAATAAATGAATAAATAAGCAAGCAGGAGACAGGGGAAGATAGGGAATATAGTTCAGTGCAGTGATCCTGGATTCAACTCCCAGTACTCAAAAAAAAAAAAAAAAAAAGAATTCTCAAACTTCAATACAAAAACAATTTCTACAAAATAATCTAGAAATTTAACACAATTCCAATAAAATGATCAATTAATTTTTTAAAATGAGCGATGAAAGAATTGGAGGACTTCTTCAAGTATATATAGAAAAGCAAAGTAAACCAGGATCTGAAAAAGAACAGTAACAAGAGGAGTCTCACTCCTATTAGCTACTGGTCATATAACACCGGTTACTACAAGTACCTATTACATATCACATATTCTGAGCATTGCAAGTAGGGTTCTGAACAATATTTACAACAGCTGGATCTTACTTTACAAATGGTCAAACAAGATCAAAAGAATGTAACAGAAATCCAAGGTTTAGTTTAGAGGGAACTTTGACTATGATAAAGGTGACATGCAAATTGGGCAGGAGATGTAGAAAGAGCATCCCTAAATGGTTTTAGGATGTGTGAATAGGACCACTGTGTATTCAGACTCACATTAGTACAAACAGCACACATACTTGATGTAAAAATAACAAAGTCAAGGGGGTCACAGCACAAACCTGTAATCCCAGCACTCTAGAAGGCTAAGGTAGAATTCCAATACAATCTATAGCTCTGACCTTTCAGTGACTAAATTAAAATCTCCTCTAAATAATGAAAGGCTAGTGATGTGAAGTTAGTGCAAAAGCCTTTGGTTCAATCTCCAGTACTGAGGAGGGTGTGGTAATAAACTCAAAATTACTCTAAGAAACCAGTTTCTGCTTTTCTCCTCGCTCTCTTCCTAGTACTAAAATCCTACGGGAAATTCACTAAGTTATCCCTGTAGACACTGAGCTACAGGTCTCCAGGGCCTGTAACTGCAGTGCCTATAATTTAGTTTTGCATCAAAATCTACCCAACACAAAAAACAGCGAGAGCCAGAAATTCTGGGTCCAAAAGGAATTCCGCGGTTAGGAAAACACAAAAAACAAAAAAACCTAAGTTAATTAAAACTCAAGCCTTTTTATTTAAAACAGGCATCGCGTAAGCACTTTGTTCTGTTTTGCATAGAAACATTTAGATGCACAAATGAAACTTTAAAAGAATGTTTCAGACAAATATAAATGCAAATCAAAGTGAAACTTACGTTCGCAGGGCCCACAACTCAACACATCTGGGGACACAGCTCAAGACCGTAACAACCCTTGGCCCACCCTCGCCCCCAGGGGAGGCAGACGCACTGCCACCGCGAAGGCGTTTCATTCGTTCCTTCTCTTTGCAGGCACTCCCACCTTCCTCAGTGTCTGCGGGACCAGTTCAAAACTTTACAGCACAACTTACTGCTGCGAATAAGTGGGAGATAACTCAGGCTTCCGCCCAGTGATACCAGAGAAACCGCGGTGGGACGCGCGGGCCAACCCAGACGCAGGGCGGGACTTTCGAATCCCCGTTAGTCAAATCCATAGGAAAACTCGACTCTGGGACGGAGCGGAGGCCGGAGATGGCGCAGATCCGGAGTCCACCAACCGCGGAAAAGGTCTCTGGCCCGTCAGCTGGGCAGGACGCCAACGTGGGGAGGGAAGAAAGTCACAGGACCGGCCCGCCAAGCACGGGCACGCCCCGGCAGCACAGAGTAAACAAGTGTCAGCTCTTCCTCCAGAGACCTGTGGTGGCTCTGAAAAGAGCCTTTGGGGTTGGAGAAGCAGTCGCAATCTACTTCTTCTTAGGCGCCGCCTTTTTGGGCTTGGCAACCTTGGGTTTGGCGGCTTTGGGCTTCACAGCCTTGGACGCGCTCTTGACCTTCTTAGGCTTGGCAACCTTAGCCTTCTTCGGGCTCTTGGCCACTTTCTTGGTGCCAGCAGCCGCGGCGGGCTTCTTCGCCTTCTTGGGGGTCTTCTTGGCGCTCTTCTTGGGGGTAGCCGAGCCCGCAGCTTTCTTGGGCTTCTTAGCGGCCCCCGCGGGCTTCTTGGGTTTGGCCGCACCCGCCTTCTTGGCCTTGGGCTTGGCCTCCCCAGAAGCCGCCTTCTTGTTCAACTTGAAAGAGCCAGAGGCGCCGGTGCCCTTGGTCTGCACTAAAGTGCCCTTGCTCACCAGGCTCTTGAGCCCCAGCTTGATGCGGCTGTTGTTTTTCTCCACATCGTAGCCAGCGGCCGCCAACGCCTTCTTGAGCGCAGCCAGCGACACACCGCTGCGCTCCTTGGAGGCGGCCACAGCCTTGGTGATGAGCTCGGACACAGGGGGGCCAGTCGCCTTGCGGCGCGGCCCCGCAGGCTTCTTGGCAGCCTTCTTCTTGACAGGGGTCTTCTCCGCCGGGGGCGCGGCGGCGGGCGCGGCGGCAGGAGCGGTCTCGGACATTGTGAGGTTCGAGGACGCGGTGCTGGGGAGGCACCGCCGAAGCTGTATATATAGAGCGCAGGCGCGCGCTGATTGGTGCGCCCGCCGCCCGCCGGGCTGGCAGCCTCCAAGTCGCAGCGCTGCGCCCAAGTTGTGTTTGTTCCACCTCACAAAAGAGAGAAAATATTAAAATGCACCGCACAAAATCACCCGAGTTTGATCAGGAAAGGATCCCAGAAGCCTCAAGCTTCATGCTATCCATTTCTTTTTCCCACAACCTCACAGGCAACTCGGCTAGACGTCCCCAAATCCCCCAACTCCAAAGGAAGTCCAGGGCCGTGAGAGACCACTTTCTGTTTTTCTTCTAAATTACCTGGTCGCTCCTTTGCCTCTCAAAGTTCTTTTTCCCAGGGATGGTTAGGCACATCCTACCCTTATTTTAGGGATAAAAATGAAATGATTTCCTTCCGAATTTTCGCAATAATTCTGTTTCTTCGCAAGGGAAGTAACACAGGTCCTGGGTGACTTCTTCACACAGAGTCACAGTAACTGTGGAGTGGGACAAGGAGATCCAGGGTCAGTCTAAAGCACTTAGGGTGCGAGGAAAGGGGGTCGTAAACCACGGGATGGGGGTCCTGCCTAGGGAGGGATTAGGGACTTTAAACTTTGATTCAAAAGCATTGAAACTGTCAAATCCCTCTTTTCACAAGAGGGGGCGGGGCACTTTTTTTACCTTTCCAAAGGCAGAAATTGGGCTGAGTTTATAAAACTCTCAGGACCCCCTCGGAGATGTGCAGGCAGGGGGTCTCCGCTCTGAAGGTTACAGACAATAAAAAAAGAAAAGAGGCCCCGTAAGCCTGCCAAATAAACTTCAACTGCCCCCAAGAGACTTAGCAGCTAGGGGCATTGAGATGACCTGCTTTTAGAGAAAAAATAAAAAACAAACAAAAAAACCACAACCCCCCCCCAAAAAACCCGCTTATTTATTTATATAAAATGCGTTTTGTATAATATATATATAATACCTGCAATATTGAGAAGAATTTCAGCCCATGAAAATTCTAGGTTACTCAATGACAATACCTAACTTATATCAAGGTAGATAAGAACCCTCTATAACTGGGAACACAAAGATGAAAATGAAACAATTGATTTTAATAAAACAAACCTTTTACTTAGATGTGCCATATATTTTCAGTAGGAGAAGTTTTTAAACAGAAAACGTACTAGGACATATACATTATACCATCTGTGGTTCACGCACTCAATATCACCTCTTCTTATGCTATCTAAATGTAGCTATCTCTAGTCTAGTCTGAAGTTTGGTTTGCTAGCTTGAGCTTTGCTACTTCACATTTTATCTGTCAACTCTGGGAAATTGCATTTTTTCCTTGAGATAAAAGCCAACATAATCTTTCTGCTTATATATTTAGTATAATTATGCACCTACGTATAGGGAAATATTAAAACAGCAGAAATTCTTATTCAAATATATATATTTGCATGAAAATAGATATTAAAATGCCATCTTTAGATTATGGTAAAATCGAAAAGGGTTATACAAATCGAGTTCAGTAATTTGAAATACACAGCATATTCTTTTAGACTCAGAATGACCCCATGTTTTCACTGAATAACATTTAAGGTTTGGGAACAGTGTCTACTTCGGTTTATGCCCTCTGGGAATTAACAGCCTAATGAGATTAAGGATGGATGAATTAACTGCAGAAAACCACTTCACACTGGCCTCGTTCTGAGTGAATTCTGGTATGAGAATTGTGAGAAAGTATTGAAAGTAGGTAAATAACTGAAGTACCTTCATCATGCTAATATTTTAAAGAAAAAAAGTAAAACGTGTAGCTTAGTTCTGACTGTGTGAAGCAAGCCCTCTCTGAAACTCAACTGAGTGTTCATAACTTCCAGGACAACATCTGTGGGGTCTTGATTATAAGATCAGTAATCTTTTCTTCACTATAGTCATCCTGGTGTGGAAATCACTGATGTGTAAATTTGAATCCTGTGATTCAGCTTTCTAATGCAAGCATTCATGTTGAATCAATCAAATTACACCTATTTATATGCAAATCTTAAATCCTGACCCCCCCCCAGCCTATAAGAATAGCCAGCCACCCTGATTTTGCCCCAACCTCCTGGTAGTGGTGAAACTGAGAGGCAGAGATATAAAAATTCCTTCTTCATATTTCTTGTAACCTGTGTTGAAAAAATTATGTAAAACCTAAAAGCAAGGCAAAAATTTTTCTTCATGACTTTATAAGTCACATTACAGAAACTGTTTAAAAAGCCTACATATAGGTCATTTTATGCTAAAAGGTGGTGCTAGAAAACGAAACAAAATGCAATTTTAATTTTTTAGTATTCACATAGAAAAATAAAAATAAACAGGTGATATTAATTTAAATATACTTTAACTCAATATTTCAAAATAGTATCAGTTCAAAAATGAGATAGTTTGCATTCTTTTTTTAAACAGTAAAACTTCAAAATCTGGTGTACATGGTACACTTCTACATTGTTTTACTTGCAGTCCTCAACTTCAAAGTTTTCAGTGACCACTTGTGATTGGTAGCTATCATATTAGAAAAATAACACAGTTTACGGCGATGGTAAATTTGACTTCATGCTTCACTGTATGGTTTGGGTTTTTGTGGAAGGGGTTCTTTTGGGAGGGTTGCTTTCTTTCATTTTGTTTTTTGCAGTACTGAACTCAAACCCAAAGCTGCTCTACCACTGAATTACAACTCCAGCCTTTTTCTTTTTTTTATTTTGGGACAGAATCTTGCTAAATTGCTCAGATTTGAACTCTTAATCTGAGAGAGGTTAGAGTGTGCCAATACTGGGGAGGTTTGGGTTAGAATTAGGGTTAGGGTTAGAGTTATTGGCCTAAGTGATTAAAATCTACTTTTACCTGACCCATCAAGGGATGAAGTTAATAATAGTAGCCATCCCACTAGCAGAGCTGGGATCTACTGAGAAAGTCAATATAGGTACCCCAAGAAAAAATATGCAGAAAAGGACTGTAGGAATTTTGCACCAGACATAAAACAATAAACTCTCAGTGCTATTTTCTTGCTTGAGCTCATAAACCATTTTTATAAATAACTCAGCAATTTTCTGTTTTTTCTTTGATATATATGGGCAAATAATCAACAATTAGGAGATTAAACCTGAGTTGAAATAGTTTCTCCATCAGCCTGTGGGCACCTGAACGGGTAAACTAAAGGTGCTTCATTTTCATTCCTTGAGGGACCTTCAGATGGATTCAAGAACTAACAGAGACCATAGTAAAACACATTGTCAGAGGTTATTGAATACGTAGAAAATATTTCAAGAGTAATAATATACTGCAAAATATCTTTGCCTAACTTTTTTGGAAATACTATTAGAACTATTGACATAGAAAATTTAAGTCATTACTAGCTACATTATTCTTCAAACATTCTTTCCAAATGACTTGAAACTTTCAAAAGTCTAAAGTACCCTTAAAAATAAGGATTAGTCATGGAGAATATATATTCTTATATCTTCCCAGGTGAAGACTATACTGAAACAATGAAAAAGCATAGGATGCAAGCATATATTAGAAAATAACTTTCATCAGAATGAGTACATTGTCTCACACACTATTTTTTTAAAACATGGCTATAAAGTGTTGCCAGATTTACATGCCACAGTCTTTATTTTTGTAGTGCTGGGAATTGAACCTGGGGCCTTGTGCATGCAAGGCAAGAGGTCTACCACTGAGCCACATGTCCAGCCCATGATTTTGCCAGATTTATTAAAATATTATTTTTCATTCCCGACCCATGAGTATGGTGTACATTAACATTTCACACACTTACTGAGAACTTGGCTAAGCATGGCACACTAAGAGTGAACAAAACAAGGTTCATCTAATCAAAAGATCTCTCAAAGACTCATATTACAAGACCAACACAGACAAGCACAACTGTCAT
Organism: Hydrochoerus hydrochaeris; assembly: GCA_004027455.1. NCBI lineage: Eukaryota > Metazoa > Chordata > Mammalia > Rodentia > Hydrochaeridae > Hydrochoerus > Hydrochoerus hydrochaeris. The sequence goes on from PVLA01010296.1 coordinate 14,092, forward strand.
ACAGAATATAAAATCAGATAGAAAAAACCCAAGCCAAGCAATGAACAGAAGAATAAGAAAATAAAAATGTTAATGGGCTGATTAAGACTTTACCCCAAATATTTATCAATTCAGTTGGCAAGCTATGACATAAAATTGCAATTTAGAATAGTGATTATCAAACTTAAATTTCAAGTCCTCTTTATACTCCTAAATTTCTAGTCCAACTGCAAGCATTATCCAAGATAACTTGCATTAGTTATGAGGACTTCATCATTAGGAAGTGGAGACTGAACATTTAGACTTCTCCAAGAAGTCCAGCAGGCTATATCATAAATACATGTATTGTATATATAAGACTATAACTGATACACCCTAAATACGCACATGTACATTGAAGAACCAACTAGACTAAAGCCGAACAGGATAAAATTTTTGTCTTTCCATATTTGAAATGGCTAAAGGTAAAATACACTCCCAACTATTAATTACTTAGTCATTTGTGTAGAAAGTTTTAGATGGCAGTATTTTTACTTCTGCAAATATACCCTGTGTGGAATTCACATGTTCACTTCAGTCACGATTTATCATACATTCTGCTGTTTTTCCTTATGAACAGAAGATGGCGCGCCAAAACAGGAAAGCTTCATTCAGAAATTGATGCAGTATTTCAAAGTCCTCCCGAACCTAAGTAATTATTAACTCAAATTTACACGGGTTTTGAAACATTTTCAGTGCGGGGAAATTATTATTCGATAGATAATAATTCTGAGGCACTGGGGGTCCATGAGACTAGGAATTCTATGGGCAAGAAAGACCACTGGGAGTATAAACACTGGCTGGTTCCCTCACTCTGCAAAGATTCCTTAAGCACCTTCAATAAGCTCAGAAAGGTGTTGGGCTTGCAGCCCAGAATGAAAGAGAACAGACTTCTCTGTGGTGCTGCTGGAGAGTAGGGACCCAGGGCAAGTTAGGTAGCAGGGAGGCCAGAATGGATATAAAAAGGGGAGCATAATTTACTTAAGCATGGAGGTTAAATATTAAATTTGGAATATTGCTGTTAAAAAACCTAAATCTTGAAAATATTAAATTAGTTCTTTATATTTTAAAGTAAATGACCACAGTGAAAAGGATGACAGGAGAATAATCTTGCTGTGTAAAGATGATCACATGAAAACTGGCTCTAGGCTACTTAAAAAAAAAAAAAGAGGTGGTGTCTGTAACACTACAGTGTGCTCAAAATCAACCCAACACCTTTAGTGTAACCCACATGCCCTTAAACAAACTCAAAACAACACCCAAAAGCAGGCTGCACCAAGTCCAGGTTGTTAAAAAACAAAGATCCAACAGAAGAGACATCCCCACCATCATTTTTATCTGCAAAATGAAAGATGTAAATTCATTTAATTTGAATATCCAATGACAAATTAAGTGTAGTGGCACACTCCTATAATCTCAGCACTCTGGAGGCTGAGAGAGGAGGATTCTTGGGAGTTTGAGACCAGCCTGGGCTACAAAGTGAGCTCAAGGCCAGCCTCAACTGCATAGCAAGACCCTATCTCAAAACAAAAACAAAAACAAAAAACCAACCCTCCAATTACTGACTAGTAATTTTAAAGAGTTTTAGGTAAAAATAAAATTGAATATAAAGTTGTTTTAACTTTTACAATTCCCAAGGCTAATTGAATTGCAGAACAATAGTTCATGAAACAGAGACTTGCTTTGGCTTCAATCTTTTGCTGTCCCAAGGTATTTGTAAGGCAGAATGTAGTTTGTGTGAGTACAGCAAAGATAACTCTCCAAATTAAACTGCTGTTTCAGAGAAAACCTGTGAATCATTAGCTTTGGTTTGACACTGTATTTCTCAGCAGATTTTAAAATTCTTTCCAATATAAAGTATTTTGGTTGATGGTAATTATTACCCACAACTGAGAGTGTGGACAAGCTGTGAGGCAAAAGTAAGAGCCCTAAGCAAAGAAAGACTCTGGAATCAGCGTGTCCCTGAAGATTACATCTTGTGAAATGGTTATGAGATTCACCAGGGAGGAGTCATTCCACTCCTCAAACAACTGCTGAGTAGGGAAACTACTCTTAAACATTACTGCTTAATACTTGTAGGACAAGACCAAAAAAGGAAGATCAATCTTACCAAATAAGGGGGTAAAAACGGCCTCACAGAGAAGCCATTTCCAAGTGTCTTGAGTGGAAGTAATGAATTAATGAATTTTTGAAACCTACAGAAACTGCACTTTATTATTGATTTATTCTCGTTTTAACATGAGGCAAGCATACTATATGTGTCTTATTTTATTTATTTTTTTTATTTTATGGTAAAAAAGAAAACAAAATTTCATAACAAAATAATAGAAAAATAACAATACTTAATACATTGTGTATTGTTATATTTAAAGCGGTTGCTCAGTGTACAAGGTATGGGCATAAAAAATTCTCCAATCAATATTAGCACAAACTTCCCTTTTCAATGAATTAAGAGATATTAGTAGTATAACTAAGTTGCATTTTTTCCTTTTGCCTTCCTTCCTTTTCCTTTTTCCTCATCCTAGTTCTTTTTGCCTTTTGAACAATTTCTTCCCACTTCACAAAATCTATTGTACATTTTAGATATTAGTTACTGTTTCAATTTCTCACACCAGGGGGACAATATAATTTTTAGATATGAGACTCCTAGGCATCTTATAAGAGGATTCTGAACCATTATGTGATAGGCAGCAACATCTTTTAGATAAGTATCTGTGGATAAGTAGTTACATTAGTAGTATTGAAAGATGTGATTAAAAAAACATGATGAATGTTTAAATGAGAAGTTAAAAAATTATTAAAACACATTGCATTAGCTTCCCTTGAAATACTCCCCCCAACACACACGTACACACCGCACTTTGAATACATGTATGCCATTATTCTTGCCACATTCTGAAGTAATTCTGGAAGTTTTCTTTCATGAATATCTGAAGAACCAAGATTATGGCTAGCTCAAGGTCCTGAATCTATTCAAAATTGTTTATGGCAATATGTGTAAAAGAAGGAAGAGGAGGGCAGGGGAGGGGAAGGAAAGGAAGGGCAGGGCAGGACAGGGGGCAGAAGGGAGAGGAGAAGAGAAGGGAAGGGAAGGGAAGGGAAGGGAAGGGAAGGGAAGGGAAGGGAAGGGAAGGGAAGGGAAGGGAAGAGAAGAGAAGAGAAGAGAAGAGAAGAGAAGAGAAGAGAAGAGAAGAGAAGAGAAGAGAAGAGAAGAGAAGAGAAGAGAAAGGAAGAGAAAGGAAGAGAAAGGAAGAGAAAGGAAGAGAAAGGAAGAGAAAGGAAGAGAAAGGTCTTTCTCTTCCTTTCTCTTCCAACAGTGCAGTGAAAGACTACCACAAAAGAAGACTTCCAGATCTGCTTCAGGAAATGGCAAGAAGGATGGGACAAGTATGTTCAAAACAAGGGGAACGATTTTGAGGATCATTAATGGCAGTGTGTCTTTTACTGTAATAAAGCTTTTTACTTAAACACACACTGAGTTTTTCTATTACATTGTGTATTATAAATGGTTTATTCCTGTCTTTGAGGTCTACAATAATTACGTGTTAATGGCCTCTATGTCCATTAACAGTTATAAGAGGTCATTGAAATAAAGTATCGCTTATTGATTAGAAATTATTACCCCATTTAACAATGGGCAAATTGAAATTCACAGACATTGAAGTACTGTCACTGTGCAGTAAGGAGCTTAGGAACAAGCAGCAAGGCCTTTAGAATCACATATTATATTTGCTGTATGAAATGGAGTTGTTAAGGTCCATAAATTCATGGGCGATTATACTTTCACCAATTACCCTCATTGCTTATACATATCATAACAGCATTTCATATAAATACCATAGCACTGTATCTAAGTGCTCATCCAAAGCCTTATGCACTCAGAGGTGGAGCTTTAGGGAGGTGACTGGGTCAATGATGATTGACTGTGTGGCAGTCTCTGCTCTATTTGTCCTTTACTCATGTGGCTCCCGATGACAGTAAAGGATTTGCAAAGAAAACCTAAACCCTCAAAGACAAATAGAATAGGAGAGAGGACAGCAAGGCCTGAGAAATACAAACCCAATTTTGACATCAGAGAAGTAGATGAAGGAATGTTAAATGCCTTGTCAGATCATAGAAAGCTGCATCCAATAACTGTAAGGGAGAAAACTGATGGGAAACAAATGAATTCTCTGCTATAGAACCCTAGAAATATTTGGGTACCTGAAGATGCCAGAAGTCTTTAAGGACAGAGATATGAAGGGACTGAAAATAGATGGATTAGTTGGAAATCTGGGTCAGAAGCATGTGGATTGCTGTGTCACCTCTCCACATTAGCAGTCATGCAAATGACAATTCACCAAGACAATCCAGGTATGGGCGGGGGGGTCTTTGATAATGTTAAACCAGAAAGATCTGAACTCAGAGACCCCAGGCATGCTTTAAGATAGGGTTTAGTACAAAGTTGAAAATGAGACTTCAAAAGGGATCCCTACAGTTAAAATTAAGATCCTCTAGCTCCTTCCTTCCATTTGGCCCCAAGAACACTAGTATCAGGTTTATATTCTCATCATTTCTTATTTCAACCCACTTTAATGTGATGTCTGTAATGTTCTGACCAAAACAGTAAATTTTCTTATTTCCTAAAGCTACTGTAACAAAGCACCACTGAGAGGATTAGACAGCAGCTCTTTATAGTCTCACAGTTCTGGGATCTGAAAGTGTGAGATCAAGGCCTTAGCAATACTGCTGTCTTCTCTAAAGTGTTCTTCCCATTCCTCCCTTTTTAGCTGCTGGTGGTCTCAGGCGTTCCTTCTGATATAGGTGAATGAAACGCCCAACCTACTACGTCTGAGAGTTCGCATTCTCTAAAATTGAAGAATGAATTTTAGGAACAACAGAGGTGAAGAGTAGAATATATTTATTGAGAGAAAGCTTTGTCTGAAGAGAGACAGAAGGGGGTCCCAAGTGGGTTGCCCAGGACTCTGTCTTTTCCAAGGATTTTTATAGAGTAAGACCCTGGGTTCAAGGTGGGGAAGACTGGGAACTCACAAGGCAGATGGGCATAAGGTGGGACATAACTATAGTTAGCCAATAAGATCAATAGCTCAGGTAAAATTGATTACATTAGGGACAAATGGGAAAGCAAATCACCTAGACAGCAGGCATTCTTGGGGTTGTAACCTTTAGGCTAGAGGGATGGGATAGTGGCTCCAGGGTGAGAGGGAACTAATTAGAATATCAGTCTCCAGGGTGTAGATGCATTTGTTTGATCCTTTGTCTTGAGATCTGGCCCGCCACAAGAGGTATGTGTGTCCTCCAAGGTCATCAGACATCTGATCTTCTGTGCCAGCTTCTTCAAGAGCCTAGCCTTGTCTGACTGGCTATAATATTTCTAACTGGCTCAGACGCCTGTAACACTTCTCTTGTAGATAACTCTTTTCCCTGTGTTTCATACCTGTTTCAATGTGTGTTGTGTGTGTGTGTGTATCTGTGTGTGTTTGTGTCTCCGTGTCCAAGTTTCACCTTATTTATGAAAATACCAGTCATATTGAATTAGGGCCTATCCTAATGGCCTCATTTTAGCTTGATTTACCTTGTAAAGACTCTACTTCAAAATGATCACATTCTGAGAAAGCAGAAATTAGGGCTTCAACATATCCTTTTGGGGATAAAATGGAACTTACATTTTAAAGTATAAATCAAAGATTTTCATGGAATTTATTTTCTAGGAAATTATGTATTGTTTTGGTTATCAAATTTTGTTATAATTTTTATTTTTACCATCAGATATGATTTAGAAACTTCATTTAAAAAGCAGGAATAGTTTTATTCTGTTTGTCAATATTCTTAGTCTTTTCCCAATCTTCCAGGAGTCTTTTTACATGTCTGTTTCCAGAATTTCTTTTTTTCTTTTTTGTCTTTTTGAGACAGGGTCTCATTATGCAGTTCAGGCTGGCCTTGAGCTCACTTTGCAGCCTGGGCTGACCTCGAACTCACAACAATCCTCCTGCCTCAGCCTCCTGAGTGCTGGGATTACAGGAGTGAGCGACCACACCCGGCTGTGTTTTTCTAGAATTTCTTTTTATCATTTCTTAAAGGAAGAAAAATATTCATTTAATTTTTCTTTATCTGATACTGTCTTTATTTCCCTTTCATTGCTAAAGGTAATTTCCCTTATAGGATATAGAATATAGACAGTTGCTTTCTTTCAGTATCTAAAAAATATGTGCCTATTCATTTTTTCTTTCCTTCCATTCCTTTTTTCCTTCCCTTCCTTCCTCCCTTCCATTATTTCATTTAAGCAGCCCAACTTTGCCTTCCTATACATAAGCTTTATCTGTCTGTATGTTGTCAAGGTTTTATTGTCTTTGTCTTTAGTTTTCAGAGGTTTATGAAGTATTTGACATGTCTTTATGTTTACCTTTTTTGGCTTTTAAAAAAGTTATATTGATACATGTTAGATACAAATAATACATAATTGATCATAGGGAATTTGTACCTGTACATGATATACCTTGCTTCTTTTTTGCCCTCCCTTCAACCCCTCTTCCTCACTTTATTTACAAAAGCTTTGCTTCCATTATTTTCTCTTACTCTTCTTTTCCCTTGTTCTTTCCTTTCCTTCTCGCCCTCCCTTGTTCCCCTTCTCATTTGAACATCTTCTCATTTCCCTATATGGCCCATGTTTATACTTTGATCCATATTTTGGTCCATATTTTCACTTGCAGAGAAACCATATGGTATTTAAACATGTGTGTCCAATTTATTTCACTTAAGAGTATGGTCTCGGTGCACCCATTTACCTAGAAATGTCTTGAACTTACTCTTCTTTATGACAGAGTAGTACTCCATTGTATAAAAAATAATCCCACACCTTCTTTATCCACTCATTGGTTCATGGGAATGTGGGCCATTTCTAAGATTTAGCTATTACAAATTGTGCCACTATAAACACAAGTGTGCACATATCGTGGTACAATGTGATATTTTTCTTTCAGGAAAATACCAAGAGGCAGGATCAAATGGCACCTCTAGTTTTAATTATTTAATTAAACTCTAGTTTAACTAAAACTAGAGGTTCCATTTAATTTTGTTATTCCACAGTGGTTGCACCAGTATATACTACTACTACTAGCACTGTGGAAAGGTTCTTTTTCCTCCACAGCCTGACAGCATTTGTTATTGGTTGACTTTTTGATGATAGCCATTTTTTCTGGAGTTAGATGAAATCTCAGCATTGTTTTACTTTGCATCTCTCCATTTTGTGTGCATGTACTAGTTCTCAAACTCAGGACCTTGTGCTTGCCAGACAGGTGCTTATGCCATTGAGTTATATCTAATTTGCAGTTCTTGATTCACCAGTAACTTTCAACATTTTTTTCATATATTTATTTGTGATTTTTACTTCCTCATCTGAAAATGTCTATTCATTTAAGATATTCATTTTTGGGTTGGGTCTTCAAGGTTGGGAGATCAGATTTTCTTTGTGTTCTTTATATATACTAGACATTAGTTCTTTGGCCGAGGAACAGCTGGCAAAAATTTTTCCCACTCTGTTGGTTGTCTATGTACTTGGTCAATGGTTTCTCTTGCGTGGAGAAGATTTTTAATAAGATATAATTAAAAAGCTACCAACAGAGAAAAGCCCAGGCTCTGAAAGATTCACTGATGATTCACCATTGTTGATTCTTTGTGATAATTCCTTTGTGATTGTATTGGGTTCATAATGTCTTTGCCTACACCAATGTCTTTTAGAGTACTGGTCTTTCTTCCTGGTCTTTCTTCCATCAGATTTAGTGTTTCTGTTTTAATATTTAAGTTTTTCATCTATTTTGCTTTTAGTTTAGTGCATTGTGAAAGATATGGGTGTAGTTATAATCTTCAGCATGTGGAAAAACAGTTTTTCCAGGACCATTTATCAAGCAGGTTATCTTTTTTCCAGTGAAGGTGTTTGACTCTTTTGTCAAAGAGAATTGGCTAAGCTGGGTGTGGTGACACAGACCTGTAATCTCAACACTTGGAAGCCTGAGGCAGGAGGATCACAATGAGTTTGAAGTAAGCCTGACCTACATAAGTGAGTTAAAGCCAGCCTGAATTGCACTGCACAAGACCTTGTCTAAAAATAAAGAAAAGAAAAAAAGATGAGAAAAGAAAAGAAAAAAAAGAAAAGAAACAGTGACTGAGTATGTTTGGAGTTGTTTCTGCAACTTCTGTTCCATTGATTTGCAGGTCTGTTTTCATGGTGGTACCATGCTGTTTTTATTGCAGTAGCTTTGTAGCATAATTTCAAGTCAATGATTGTGATGTTCTCTGCCTTGCCTTTGTTGTCCAGAATTACTTTTGCTATTCTAAGTCTCTTCTGTTTCCAAATAAATTTTAGGATCACTTTTTCAAATTCAATTCAAATTCAAAACACTGAGATACAGTGTTTGTGTTTTGATTGAGCTTGCATCATAGTATGGTCATTTTCTCTATGTTGGTTCTTTCTACCCAAGAACAGGGGATATCTTTCCATTTTTTTTTCTTTTTTCTTTTTGTATTCTATTGTGAAAGGCTTTGTTTCCCTAATTTCTCTCTCAGTGAATTTATTATTTGTGTACAGAAATGCTATTGATTTTTTAGTGTTAACTTTGTATGCACTTACATTACTGAATTTGGTTATTAAATCTAGAAGTGTTTTGGTGGAGTTTTGGGGGTCTTCTGTGTAGAGTATTATGTCATCTGCAAATAATGATAACTTAACCTCTTCATTTTCTACTCTCATTCCTTTTTCCTTTTTTTTCTCTTGTCTAATTCCCTGGCTAATATTTCTGGAATTATAGTGAATAAAAGCAATGACTGTAAACATGTTTATTTTGTTTCTGACTTTAGAGTGAAAGCTTTCAGTTTTTGTACACTTAAGATGATACTGGTTGTTAGCTTTTCATAGATGGCTTTTACAGGTTGTCATAGATGGCATTATTAGGTTGAGATAATGATCATCTATTCCAATTTTCTAGTTTTTTTTATCATGAAGGAATGTTAGACTCTGTCAAATGCTTTTCCTGCATCTATGTAGATAATCATATGAGTTTTGTCCTTGGTTATGGTAATATGGTGAAATATATATATATATATATATATATATATATATATATATATATATTTTGTTATGTCGAACTATCCCTGAACCCCAGTAATGAATCCTACTTGGTTATGGTAGGTTCTTGATGATTTGTTAGTTTATTTGCCATAATGCAGAATTAGTAGGGAGCCCTGAGCTTGGTTTCCTGTGAGTAGATTTTCCCCTGTGAAGGTGATGGGCAACAATAATGAATATGAGTTAAGGGCATGTGCTTTACGGTGGTTGATAATTTTAACCACATCCTGTAATTTGCAAGACCATGTTAAGTTCAGGTAACATTTTTTTGGTGACCCATCCTTCTCTGTGGATGGCACAGGGTGTAAAATCACATTCAGAAGTGACTTCTTTGACCCGAGTAATGAATGCTCTTTCTGTGCATATCCCAATACAAAGTTACCAGTTCAGTTTTCCTGATATATGATTATTCAAGGTCTTGAATAGTTCTGCAGCTGTGGTGCTGGTTAGCACAAAGGTGCATATATCATATCCTCATACAGATCCTCCTGAAAAATATATTGCACAAAAGCAAAGCATTGTTACCTTTTGGCTAGCATTAATAAATTCCTCAAGTTGGACTGTGCACCACAGTGACTTATTAATCTTCTAAAAATTGTTCTCATAATCCTCTGTCATTTGGCCCATTCATTTAGTTTTGGTGCTGGCTAAAAGAGGAACACGTACTCCACCATTTGAACTACAGCCTGTCCTAGAAGTTCATAACAAACATCCTTTGCACCAGGCAGGATCAACTCTTCACCAAAAGTAGAGGCAATGTGGTTAGACACTGAAAATGACACACTGTCAGTGCAGACACATTTGATGGAATGGTGGCCTTCAATAATTGTTTCTGTTTTTTGTGTTCGTATGTATTTTTTTTTCTTTCAAAAAACTCCAAAGGCTTGTCTTTTAATGCTTGGTTTGAGTGTGGTAAAGTAATTTTGAAAATTTGTTGACTTTGTTAGCTAGCCAGTTGCCACATATTGTATAATACATGGCAGGCTTGGAAAATGTCAGTCACCCCTTGCAATCAACCAACAATTTAAGGAGGTTTCTTGATATTTTCTTCTAAATGCAGCTTTTTTTGTGTTGGCAGTCTTAGAATTTTTGACTGTCTCATCATAGAGATTTCCCTTTTCTGAAGAAGCTCTCTAAAGAAATTTAGTTTGTACTTTCTCATTTCAGCCAGTGCTAGCTTGAGAACTTGCCAAAACTGACTGAAGCAGGTGTGCAGGGCAAGAAAGAGGTGGAGCTGAGGTGAATAAAACACTGTGTGAGCCACAGGTGCACTAAAGTAAGTGTTGGATTTTGATTTAAAGCTTGCACCAGATGTAGAATTAGAATTCAAGAATGTCAACTCATGTGTCACTATAAAGCCTGCCATAAATGCAATTTAATTGCCTCTTGGTACTTTTCTAAAAGGATTCTGAGATGAATGTGCTAGCAACTGAGTTAGCATGACCTATGTGCAGTTGAACCTCTATGCTAATGTTAATCTGTTTTTGCAACTTCTCTTCCTCTCCTGTCAGATCAGGAAGCATTAGTTTCTCATAACAGTGCACAACCTAGAACTGCCCGATGTGCAGTTCATCATAAGGCTCGTATTCCTAAGGAAATCTAAGGCCTGGTGATCTGACAGGAAGTGGAACTCAGGCAGTAATGTGAGCAATAGGAAGCAGATGTACATATAGATGAAGCTTCACTTGCTGGCCTCAGCTGACTGCTTGTAAGTAGCCCAGTTCCTAACAGATCATAGATTGCTACCAGTCCATGACCTAGGGATTAGAAAGCCCTGCCATAGACCAGTGGCTCTCTGTAGAAGACAGTTCTCTTGTCTTTAACTCTGGTGACAGTTAACAATGTCTGGAGACATTTTTGGTTGTCACAGCTGAAATGAACTAGTGATTTGTGTGTGTGTAAAGGAATGTATCTGAATGTTATACAATATGCTAGGTAACCCGTCACAACTAATACCTGGCCCCAGGTATCCATAATGCTGAAATCTAGTCGCCTTAGGTTAGAAAACCACTTGCAAAGTTAGCAGAAGCGTGTAAGATGAGTTAGGTATAGGAAAAGGAAAATAATAAAGAAAAGAAGAAGTTAGATTGTAGATGAAGACAAATGTTTGGTATACAGCTCTGCAAAAGCATGAGAAGAGGCAGTGGTGGGGCTTGAGGGGGAAGAGAGAGAGGAAGATTTAAAGGGAGGAAGAGAGGAAGGGGAAGGAGGAGAAGGAGACACAGACAGACAGACAGACAGACAGACACTAAGAGAAGCCACTGAGGTTCACTGTATCTGGTTCTGCTCACTTACGTAATTCTTTCTACTTTATTAAGATTAATTAGGACCAAAACCCCATTTATTCCTGTGCCTTTTGAGTACGGAATTACTTGTCAAGAATTTCAGCCCTAGAAAAGAATGTGGTCCAGCTGTGAGGTTTTAGGACACCTGTGGGTTTGATCTATAGCCTCACTGGACAGAAATCACAAATTCCTAAAGTGGATGTGGGTCAGGTCCTTTGCTGCCCTCAGAGAACCCTTCTGTATTGTCCCAATGTATGTTGGGGAACTCATTTTCTGAACAGTGTATCTTTTTTTCTGGTTCTTTTTCCTTGCACATTCTCTACATAAGCATAGCTCAATCACCCAAAGGCAATATCAGGACAACAGATCTTGCATATGTAAACAAGCACTTTTTTGAAGTATGACGATTGGAGCCAAAGTGTTCAGAACTGGGGTCTATGGAAGCTCATGCAGGGGGTGATTGGGGAGACTCAGTAAAGAATGTGACCCTCTTTGGAAGAGAAGCCAGAGAGTTGCTGTGAGACATCATAAAGCAAAATAGCTAGTGTTAGAGTTTTCTGGTGCAATAGAGAAGTGAAAAGCACAAAAAGATGGAATAGGTTTATTGAGGACGTGGAAAGGAGCACACAACCCATGGCGGTCGGGCTGTGTCCTTCGACCGGATATAGAGAGGCAGAGGCAACCTCTCATCAGAAGTGAGGCGGGCATTGATAATGTGTGAGGACCTGATTGGAATTTTCTTTGCATGCAAACAGGAAAGGGAGTTGCAATTAGGGCTAAAGAAGAAGGAGGAAGTGGTAAACATTTCCGCTTTGGCCTTCTGCCATGTTAGACCACCGCCATAGTTTATGCTAGGGAAAGAACCTTTCAACCAGCAGGCAAGTACAGAAATGAGCCTTAAAAATGGGTAGGAACAAGACCCCAGGGAAGAATGAATCTGGGAGACTCCATCTCCCTCAATTTTTCATCTACATACCACACAGAGCCCTTTCCATGTAGAGCCAGCTTTGCCTTGGGGTTTCTCTGATAAAAAGTGATAGATCCTCTCTGCCCACGTGCTACATGGGGAAGAAAAAGAAAAGCGTGCTTGTATTTTCATGGCCTGAAATGATACTCATTCTTGGACTTTGAGACTCCAGGGCCTCACATTTACAAATGGCTCTGGGTTGTGATATCAAGAAGGATGATGAATATGAAAACTTCTGGAAATATGGTTATAAGAGACAAAGCTACCTCACCTTCCATTCACGGACACTTCCATTCACGGACACACGGACACAGAAGGTTTGACATCTCTAAGGCCCAAAACATGGTGTAGATATTGATGAGAAATTGGACAAATACCATCACATTTTTGTTAATGGCCACTGTAAACAATATTTTCAGAAGTACCCAAGATCTAGGAAAAACTGTCAGTGCAATTAGATAACTGTCCTTCCAATGGAATCTTTAAAACTAGCTTCAGGTTTGTGGCCATCTGTACTTCTATCCCTGTCTCTTGATCTGACAAGTCAGAACCTATCAGCAAAGCTTAGTGCCTAGAGATCTGTCCATGGTGACTGGGTCTAAGTTCTCTCAGAACAGGAATTGGCCTAGAGCCCCAGGAGCAGGTAAGAAAAGGTTCACAGATTCTGACCAAAATCTCACAAAACTAGAGCAGGAACCTGAATGCCATTTGGTTTCTAGTCTTAACACTGACCAGTAGATTGGCATTCACGTTTCAACTTGGAAGAGACATCAGTTTCCTGATCAGAAATTCAACATGGGACTTCAAATTACCATTGTTTTCCATTTATAAGGTAGAGAGTCAAAACTAGGTAAATTTTACAATGTAATGAAGTGTCCCTTTACCTAAAATAAACTATAGTTCTCTCTCTCTCTTTCTCTTTCTCTCTCTCTCTTCTCTCCCTCCATCCTTCCCTCTGTCTCTCTCTCTGCCCCATACTTAGTAGATATGGAGTTAAGTATTCCTGTTGTGAATCAAGATCATCCTTGCTCATGATGGTTTCATGTTTTTCCTAATTCCTCATGAATATTCACTGGTCACTGTTTTGTTTTGTATTTTTACACATCGTTTCTTCAGACTATGTTTTCATAACAATAGCTTGGACTACAGGGTATGTTCATCTACCCTTAGAATGACCTTAGTCAGGACACCAGGCCAGGTAAAGGCTGTGTCTGGGTGAAATCATTTATAAAGCTGTTCCCTGTGCCCAGAAAGCTAGGAAAAACAAAGAAGCCACTTTGGTAAAGTATAATTATTCCAGGGATCTGGGCTGGAAGAGGAGTCTGCAACTCTACTCTGGTAGAGTAAGCACTAACAAAGGTGGTAAGATGGGAATGGCACCAGATGGCTCCAGTGGAATATGAGAATCAGAATTATACCGCATTGGCAGCGACTTGGGTTTCCATGTACTTCAGGGAGATGCTTAGACTACAGCTCAAGGACTGAGAAATGTCACTCAACCTATGAAACAGAAGTAGCTGGTGAACTATTTTGCTCTGTAAGTGTAACACAGAATAGGATGAAAAATGTGTGTAGGAAAAGAATGGGGTGAATGATATGTAGATGCAAAACAGAACATCTCCACTGTTACAGTTTGGATCTGAAACATCCCCATGTGCTAAAAGGTGGGTCACCAGCCTGTGGCACTTTTGGGAATTGGTAGACCCTAAGAAGGTGGAGCCTAGAGGAAGGAAGTTAGGTTTGTGGAGGGTGTGTCCCTGCAGGAGCTCTTGGAATCCTGGGCTACTGCCCTCCCCTCTCTCCCTTCCCTTTTCCCCTCCCCTTCTCTCCCCTCCTCTCCCCTCCCCTTCTCTCCTCTCTTCTCCTCTCCTCTCATTTCTTCTCTTTTCCTCTCTTCTCTTCTACTTTCATCTTCTCTTTTATATTTCCTCTTTCTCTCCTTACTCTTTCATCTCCTCCTCCTCCTTTCCTTCTTTTCTCTCTCCCTGCCCCCTCCTTCTGTCTCTTCACCACATGCTCCCACTACCAGATACTCAGTTTCACCTTAAGCTCAAAGTGAGTGGCCATGCACTGAAACCTCTGAAACTTATCAGTCACATACATCTTTCTTTCTTTCTTTCTTTCTTTCTTTCTTTCTTTCTTTCTTTCTTTCTTTTGCAGGGCAGGTACTGGGGATCAAACTCATGACTTGTACTGCTGAACTAAGCCATCGACCACATCTTTCTTCTTAAGTAACTTATCTCATGTATTTTGTCACACTGGTGGAATACTAACATACCCATATATGATTTGCTAATCATTTTTTTAACATGTATATGGGAAAACTTGGATCTTCTAAAGAGATATGTTGTTTTAACTCTCAGAACTTGTGACTGTGGCTTTATTTGAAATGCCATCATTGAAATATAACTGATAAGATGAGTCATGCACGGTGCAGCAGAGTGAGTCTTTAATCGTTATGTTTGATGTCCTAAGAAAAAGAGAAGAGACACAGACACAGAAAAGAAGATAGACAGTTGAAGAGGCAGGATGTGGAGTTACAATGCCCTACACCAAGGAACATCCGAAGCTATGGAAGATGGAAGTGACCAGGAAAGTTTCCCCAGAGGTGACAGAGGAAGCCTAACCATAACATTACCTTTAGTTTTGGACTTCTATCCTTAAAAATATGAGATGACAAATTTTTTTAAGTCACTGAGTTTGTAATACTTTGGTGTCATTCCTAGGAAACTAAATGCAAATCCTATTTCTTTTCATAGATGTCTTGAGACTTTCAAACATTTCTGCCCTTTGCAGTGTTAACTTAGGAAATTCAGGTTCTGTACTTTGAAGAGTGAAATTTCTTTGAACTGCTAGCAAAAGAAATTTTAACACAATAATCTTTGACAATTTTTTTTTTGTCTTTTTGAGACAGGATCTTGCTATGCAGTTCAGGCTGGCCTTGAGCTCATTTTGTAGCCCAGGCTGATTTTGAACTTGCAACAATCCTCCTGCCTCAGCCTCCCGAATACTGGGATTACAGGCATGAGCCACCACGTCTGGCTACCAATGTTATTTTTACCAAAAGAATTGTGCAGAATTTAGCAACTGTCAATATGCCCTATTATTAAAAATCTCTTCCTAAAATGTCTAAATTCTGACCAGTTCTCTCTCAGTTAATGATATATTTTGCTGGCAATACTGTAATAGATACCTGTCATATCAGTACAATTATTTGTATATTTTGTTGTTACTAGGCTTTTGCAAAATATGTGGCCTATTCTTATCTTCCACTTGTGATTTTAATACAAAGTGGTTGAAGTGTTAAATTAAGAGGGGCTGGCAAGCAGGGAATGTTGGCATGTGCCTATAATCCCAGCACTTGGGAGGTTGAGATAAGAGGATCTTTGTAAGTTTGAGAACGACCTGGGCTACAAAGTGAGCTCAAGGCCAGTCTGAACTGCATAGAGAGACTTTGTCTCATAAAGCAGAAACAACAACAATGAAAAAACCAGGGACTATAATAATAATAAAGGAGGGACATTTTCTTGAGTCCTCAGACCACCTTTACTTTCTATGGTAAGAAGTGGACACCTGAGTGAGGAGAACTGGGATCCCCTCACACCATATATTCACATATTCTTGACTTTTACCAATCTTCCTCCCATTTATAGATATTTTTTGACCTCCCTTCATACCTATATATGTAACTAATTTTTCTCTATATATTCATATATATCAAACCCTCTAATTGTTTACCCCTAAATAGAAACATATACCTAACCTCTATAGTGGAGCGTAAACATGAAATGAAAAGCAGTTACCAAGGTGTAGACCCATGGCATAGTCAGAAATCCAAAAAACATGAGCCATGTTATAAAACATATAGATAAGTGAATTTTTTAATATCAAACGGATTTATGGATGGTTGTGGTGATGCATGCCCAGAATCCCAACAGTCTGGGAGGCTGAGGCAGGAGGATCCCAAGTTCAAGCTCAGCCTGGGTAATTTAGCAACTTAGTGAGACCCTGTGTCAAAATAAAAAAGAGTGGCTGGGGATGTAGCCCAGTGTGAAGCCCTTGAATTCAATCTCCAGTACAGGGGTCGGGTGGGGGACTTCTGTTCAATGAAAAGTACTATACATAAAGTTAATACACAGCTCACAGAATGGTGGGAATTTACACACAATTCCTGAAGGAGATAAAGCATTAGTAATTAGAATGCAGAAGGAACTCTTGTAGATCAAGAAAAAAGACATAACCTCAAAAACAAGTGAAAGAAATGAACATGAAATTTATATATAGGAAAACCAAAAGTGCTTAATAATAAAAGAAATACAAAATAACATATCATTTCACTAGATCATTAACAAACTGGAAAGCTGAGAATTGCTCAGTGTTGGTGTTGATATGCTGACAGAGGAATCCTGGTATATTACTGGTAGGAGTGCAAACACGTGCTTCGGTTCCACTCCTGAAAGTGTTTTCCAAAGAATACAACACATAAAGGTGACCAGAGGTATGGACAGAGTGGCTTCCTTCACTGACTTAGTGGAGAGATAGAACAGGCTGACTGTATTATATGGAATTGGAAGTGATGGATTTAACCTTCTCAGAGTCACCTAGAAGAATCCACAAGATACTACATAAGTAAATGAAAAATAGATGTATGCAAACCAACACATTTCTATAAGACACTTCAAATAAAAACATTCACTTAACTCTTTAAGAAGATTTACTGTAAGCAAATAGGAGTCAAAGATGGGGACAAAAGGACTATATAAATATGTAACTCCCTTCTTTCTCTCAGTGTTCCAGTCACAGTGGCTGTGACTGGGGGATTAAAGGCCTTATGCACCCCCAACTTGCTGAACATAGCAAATGGCCAAGCTGGAGTTCTTACTCCCTGAGTGGAAACTGGAGATTGTTCTCTGATTTAGGGCTCCAGGAACTGACTTCAGTAGACAGTGAACCCCACCATGCCTTTTCCATCTTTTCTACCTGATTGGAAGAACTTTTTTTAAAAGAAGGTAATTGCAGCCTTGGGCCAAAATACACACTAAAATGGGCACCTAAACAGGGCTCTTCATGGAGGCAGGTAAGACCTCCGAAACCAGAAGCAATGTTTGAGTGTATCAGGACAGTATTTCTGACTCCTTTCCCCAGCTCACCGGTATGTTAGATTCCACAAACTTTACCTTAATCTTTTACTCAGGTGGGTCCAGCAGAATCACCTGTACCACACTAACTCTGGCACCTAGGTCCTTACCCCACTTGACAATGAGGGTCTCATTCAGGTCTCTATGCTCAGTATGGCAGGCACATCTGTCTTCTTCTCCCCTAAGGATGATCACATTCATGAAGAACCAATAAATTCCATTCCCACTAGGTTGGCACTCTCTGTGGTCCAAGACCAGACCTTCCGGACCCCTCAACTAGCTCAGCTTGATAGCACAAGGGAAGAGACACAGGGCTTTGCACTGCAGTACTATTTTCTATGGGGAAGCCTATGGCTTATCACATACACTGAAGGTGGTTCTGAGAAACAAAGTAAAATGAAAAATGAATCCTGAGCTCTCTCTTACCAGGGCTGCTTTCCTGTCCCTAACAGATGTTAGTTTACTTTGTGTGATGCAGAACCACTTGGAGGCTTATAGAGAGCCCTTCCTGGACCTTGACATAGAAGAAGTTTATATTTGTAATCCCATAGAAAAGTTATTGGAATCCTGGCAAGTTAATTCCAATCTACCTTCCAATGCAACCCATGGTGACAATAAAGACACTAAGGCATATTTATAATTGTGGGGAGCCATGGGGGTCCTAAATGCAGCTAGGGTGATGGTCATTGGAAACAAAGGCCTTGACTCAGGGCCAAACCCAGGTTTTATTTATTCATGAAGAAGGGATTAGCTCAAGGATGAGTGTCTGTGAGAAAGGCAGAAAGTACATGAGTGCAGTGAGCTGGGATAGGTAGGAGACCTGAAATCATCTCTGCAATATACAGAGAGAAGGATATGCAGAAGGAGTAATATGCATAATACAATTTGAGGTAGTTTCTAATGTTTTGGGGTCACTGCTTCAGCTCTGATATGTAATTTTCCCCCCCTCTGGGAATTCATAGCCCCTTATCTTGAGGCTTCATCCCAGCTGACAGTGCTTAGCTCACATGTTTTCTGAGAGATACAGGGTGGTATAACACTGATCTGTTGCCTTGCTTCAAAGACTATACATCAGCACCTTGGCTAGACCCATTTGCATTGCTTAAGGCTGATTGAAGGGATAAGGAAAAGTCCTAGCCAGCTCTATACATATCAATACATGGAAACAGGGCCAGATTTAGCCAAAACGGAGATGATTGCCCTTTTTTCAAGGAAAGGCATCCAGGTGGTCTTCCACGTAGGCTGGCCCCAGGCCTTCAGCCAGCACTTCAGCCAGCCTCAGACATCTCCAGAAACCAGCAGGGAAGTGCAGCAGGCATTTTAGGATGAAATGCATCTCCTCCACCCCAAGAGTTATGAAGTCTTAACACTGTGAACGTACCCTTGTTTGGAAATAGGGTCTTTGCAAATGACCAAGTTAAGACGTGCTCATTAGAGTAGCTCTAATTCACTGTGACTAGTATTCTTACTTCAGGGAAAAATTCAGCACACACAAACATTTAAACATAGGGAAACTGTTGTGAAAAGAAATGGAGAAAGCCTGTTCTAGTCAAGGATGGCAGCAGCTACCAGGAGCTAAACTTTCCCCTCATGTGCTCAGAAGGAACCAACTCTGATGATGCCTTAATCTTGGCCTTCTAAGCCTTGAGAATTTTAAGATAACCAGAATCTGTTATTTAAACAACCTGTTTGAGTTACTTAGTCACTGCAGCCCCATAAAGTTAACACAGAGGGTGCTATAAACTGAGCTGTGTCCCTCAAGAAGCACGTATGTTAAAGCCCTAACTCGTAATATGATGATCTTTGGAGATGAGGTTTTTGGGAGGCAATTATGGTAAGATGATGCAACCCACAAAGATGGAGCTCTTGTAAAGGGATTAGTGTCCTCATAAGAAGGACCAGAGAACCTTCCTTTTATCTATTTCCCTTACCCTCATACACACAGACCGGTCATCATGTGAGCATGGGGACATGGCAGTTTCTCACAAACCAAGAGGGCAAATTTTACCAGGAGCAGAATTGGTCAGAACCTTGATAGGTGCCCCAGGTTTCAGAGCTACAAGGAAATCAATTTCTACTTTTATGGGACCAATGGGAACCCAAGGATACTGATATGGTAATAAAGGATGAATAACACAGTCTGTGCCTCCAGAAAAATCTTTGCTGTAATCTCTGAGCAAAATTCAAATGAATTGAATTATTTTTGATACTAAGGAATCTGACTAGCTGGCAAAAGCTGGAGAATGCTCTAAAACAGCGCTGTCTGATATCACTGTCCAGGCTGACAGATATCTTTCTTCACTATTCAAAAATCATAGCTACCCAGATGTGGCTACCTGAAAAATGACTAGTGTGTACGAGGAACAAAATGTTTAATTTTACTTAATTTTTTTTTTCATTCTGATACAACTGATGTCTCTTCCAAGTTGAAGCGTGAATGTAGCTAGTGGTTTCTGGATTGGCCAGTGCAGTTCTGAGCTGTCTGCAGTGAGACAGGGCAGGTGCTGCAGGCATAGCAAAAAGATGTTGAGAAATGTTGTACCAAGGTCATCTTGATCCTGCAGGTGGGGTTTCCCCTCTCTCCACTAAGATAGAGTTAACATGATGAATGTGCTTTTATGTCCTTTTCCATACAAGTAGTCAGTCATTCAAGAACTACTTTGACATTTTAAAAACATACCATTCAATTGACTATTATAGCAATACTAAACTAACAGTTCTTATTTAAACTTTTAAAGATAATTCACAAAGTTCATTACAGCAACTATTAATGTCTCAATTTTTAAAGTCATTTTTTGATTGGAATTTTGCAGTGAAACTAATCAAGATAGGCAGGGGATTTAGCTCAGCAGCATAAGTGCCTGCCTGGCAAGTGTAAGGTCGTGAGTTCGATCACTGGGTACAAAAAAAAAAAAAAAAAAAAAAAAACTCAAAACCAAAACAAATGAAAAAAAACCTAACCAAAATGTAAAAAAAATTCCTTAAATTAGGATTATAAATTTAATGTGTTCAGTTTTTAAGGCATCTAACTGTCTGATTAACAAATAAAACTGTTACACATGCATTAACACCTTTTAAAAATCTAATCAGCTAATACTATGCTGAATCTTAAGTATTATTATTCTAATAAGCTTATCAGTTTAATAATTTACCAAATTAAAAATCACAAGGATAATTATTTTCTCAAGTACAGTTTCTGGAGTCAGAATGGTTTAATTATTTGAAATACTTAAATTATGAAATATGCATATTTTCTGTTAAACACAAAATATAAACATAATGGGTTTGATTCACTTCATCACTTATATTGTGAATCTAAATTTTCCTGGAGTTAAAACACATTTACCTTCTCCTTTTTGTGATCCTATCTCCAGCTAGCTGTGTGGCTGCTTACCTCTTTGGAAAACTCATTGAAGCCCTTCTTTTAGCTGATGAGGGATTTTTGGTCAGATAATAATTTTAGAAGCTACCTAGGAAAAGTTTTTAGAAACTGATAATATTATATAATTCTAGGCCACGAGGTTCTGAAGAGGCACCTCAGCCTGTTGCTGGGGCTTCTTCCTCATCCGATCAGTCCATTTCTAGATCTGAAATTGCAGCTTCATATTTGCTTCTTTCAGTCCCTTTCAGCCTATTTACCCTTCAGGCTCCCATAGAACCATCTGGGGCTGAAATCTTCTGGGTCAGAATAACCACACACAAAGAAGAATTTTCAGATTTCATCTGATTTTAATTCACTGCAGCTTTTTTTTTTTTCTTTTTTTTTGGTACCTTAACTACTATGGCTTCCAGAATGTGATCCATCATTCCTTTTTCTGTAATATGCTTACTTTTTACAGCCTTGAAACATACATAAAAATACACATTGATAAACAGATTTTAAAACTCATATGAAAATGTGGCAGACCCAGACTAGCCAAAATAAACTTGGAAAAGTGGAATAAGTTTGTAAGAATCAAACTTCTTGATTTCAACTAGGTACAAAGCTACAACGATTAGCATGTCATCCTTACATAAAAACAGAAATATAAGTCAAAGGAACAGACTGGGGGTCCAGAAATCAACCTTTATAGTTAACTGATTCTGTTAATTGATTTCAACAAAGATATAGAAATCGTCATGGAAGAAACAGTTGTCTTCTGAAGTGGCAGTGGAATAACCAACTATTCACATGAAAAGAAATGAAATTGAATCCCTGCCTCATACCACATACCAGGCAGAAGGTGGAGAACCACAAACCTCAGTGGTATATTTCATTCTCAGTCTGAAGGCCTGAGAGGCAGGCCAGAGAGTCTGTTTATGTAAGTCCTTGCAATGGTTTGGATGTGTTTTTTCCCATCCAAAAGTCGTAGCTTAATCCCACAATCCTTTGGAAGATGATTAGATTATGGGGCCACCATAACCTAATCATGAATGGATAAATGCCTTTCTCTAGATACAAAGTTAGGGTTCTGTTGTAATCTAACTCTAGCGCTGCCATTCTGTTCTGTATGTGCCACACCCTTTGACCTTTAAAAAAAGGAGAAAACAAGATGTCCCATTTCCTCAGGAATGCACAGGTGTGGGCCCCCCACATCTTTGCAGTTTTTCCCCTTTATAAACCACCCCCAAATCTTAGCCCAGTTGCACAGCAGTGTAAATTCCACCCTTACTCTGTGTCGCTGGTTACCAGCCTAAATAATAAAGTGCTCTTTTCTTTTCCCTCCAAGACATCTTGGCCTTTTTATTCTTTTTGCCTTTTTACAATTTTCATTTTTTTGGGGGGTGCAGCCTTTTGGGGTACAACAGGTTCTTAAGGGTAAATTAGGTCTTGCAGGACTGAGTTGGTTCTCAAGAGCCTGAATTATTTCCCTCAAGAACAGTCATTATAAAGCAAATATACTCCTAGTGTTTTGGCATCCACAGTGTTACAAACTTACAGGTATTCTGTTCTAGCAACAAAAAATGAACTAAGTTTTAGAGGCTGAAAGGCCAAGGACCAGGACCTCCTGTGTCTAAAGGAAGGAAATCAATGATCCAACTCAAAATTAGAGAGCAAATTCACCCTCCCTCTTTCTTTTGTTCTATTAATCTTTCTAGGACTAGATGGTGCTTACCCACATTAGTGAAGGCAATCTTCTTTACTCAGTTTACCAATTCAGATGCTAACCTTTTTCACAGGAATCCTCACTGACACACCCAGCTAGCTGAGCATCCTATTTTTATTTTTTTTGAATTGCCAAAATTTGCATGCATGCTTAGAAAAGTATTGATCATTGATTGAATGTTAGATACTGAAAGATGTTAAGCAAATCAGATGTATGAAATCTGTTAAAATAGTTTGAAATGTCTAAGGAAGAATTCCCCAACTTTGGGGAGTTGAAGGGAGCTTTTAAAATCCCAGTACACTGCTGGGCTTGCTGGCACAGGACTGTAATCCCAGCACCTGGACAGACTGAGGCAGGAGGATCGCTGCCAATTCGAGGCCAGCCTGGACTATACAGCAATACTCTATCTCAAAAAATCGAAAAATAGATAGGTAAATAAAATCCCAGTGCCCTGGTTGTCACCACATCAATTAAATCAGAGTGCCCCAAGGCAGGAGCAGGACCTCCATACTTCATGGTTTTTCAGGCACGTCGTGTGCTGGAAAGTTTGTGACAGTCTTCAGGTAATTTAGTTATGTAAATTGCAAGCGATGTTTCAGTAAAATCTGATGCACTAATCTCATTAATTTTAATTATGGAACGAAATCAAATTGTTTAACCAAAAACACTTAATAGTTCTAAATCAACAAGATCGTCAAGTTACATTAAGGAAAAAAAGTTTTGAAAACGTACCGTTGAATTTTTAACGTAATATTTAAATACTGACTAAAGGATCAGAAAACTGAGATATTCTTTCCCCAGGAAACAGTACTCTCCCCACCCCACCTCCTACCTCCCACCTCCCGCCCCAATCTCTATTCAAGGCTCGGCGACCACTGAAGCAGCTCCAGGGCGTCACTAGTTGCACCCCGGCCTGCAGGGGAAAGTTCGGTTCTGGACACTGGTTTCTGTTCCCCGATGGCCCGGAAAGGGATCGCACTCATCAGGAAGTTTCAGCAGGCATCCTGGAGCCTGGGCCACGGCCCCTGGGTGACTTCTTGGGTCTTTCGGGTCTCCGACCTCACCCGCTGGCCTGGCCCAGGCGAT
This sequence comes from Hydrochoerus hydrochaeris, assembly GCA_004027455.1. NCBI lineage: Eukaryota > Metazoa > Chordata > Mammalia > Rodentia > Hydrochaeridae > Hydrochoerus > Hydrochoerus hydrochaeris. The sequence goes on from PVLA01010296.1 coordinate 37,794, forward strand.
GGGCGCGTGGGCCGGGCTCGCGCTACTGCTGCTCCTCCTCGTGCGGACCACCGCCCCTCAGGGGCGACAGCCGCGTGAGTCCTGGGCGCGGGGACACTGGGCGGGGCGTGAACCCTGCTCCCGGAAAGCGTGGGCCCAGGGCGGGGAGGTCTCGCGGTGCACGCACAGAACCGCACCGCGTCGGGGCTGTCGGCTGCCAGCTGTGGGCGAGCCCCTAGCTCTGGGTCCGGCTCCCCAAACCCCACGCACTCTTCTCCCACACCCCCTCCCCCACCCAGCCCAGGCGCCCCCAGTCCTGGGAATTGCCTTTGGAACTAGCGACCTGCTCCGCCCTGTGACGCTCTGATCGTAAATAGACCTCTTGGTTTCTCACTTAAGTGAGTTGAGCCCAGAGTCCTGGAACTCGGATCTCAGTTTCATTATTTCTACTGCCGCCTGAGTGGTTTCCCCCACTGCTCAGCGGGCAGGAAGTTCCTTCCCAGAATGTCCCCTGCTGGGGCAGCCTCGGTGTCCCCGCACCAAGATGTCGCTAGCCAGTAGACAAACAGGGAGCCAAGCAGACACAGGGCATGACTTAGGAGTCCTACGGATCGGGATCCGGATTCTACCCCACCCCTCCTCCCTCCTGATGGGGCCGGGGGCAGACTCCGCGGAGAGGACTACCTTGGGTCTTCCTGACTCACCCATTGATCTTTCCCCTGGAAATCCATGTTATTTCTGAAGGTTCGCTGATGTAACAGGTTCTGTTTTTCAGCTAGACTTTGATTTGAGATGCGCTGTATAAACCAAGGGACCTTGTCCAAAGGATGCCGAAGTAATGATTAACATTTAACCAGTGAAACCACTTTCTGATGCATGATCTTGTTGACTCCCGGTATGCTCTGGGAAGTAGGGGCTATTTGTAGCTTTAACTGGTTCACTGGCCCTCGGGTTATATTAACTTCTCTCAGGTTACAAAGAATACAATCAATTTGGTTTTCCCCAAACTGTGGAGGACGCTAGACAGGGCAATTTTATCGATTCTCTGTCAAAATAAAAAGTTAAAAGGGCTTGGAATGGAACTCCTTGTGAGGCCTTGGGTTCAGTCCTTGGTACCACAGGAAGGAAAAGGAGAGGAAAGGAAGGAGGGAGGGGAAAAGTTAAAAGAACCACTGGGTTGAAGGAAGGGCAGGAAGTACAGTGCTGGAGCCAGAAGAGGTGGGTGGAGGAGAGACTCTGCAGGCAAGGTCGCAGGTCTGAGGCTACCGGGTAGACTGAGGAGGGAAAGGACCTGTCACAGGTTTTGAAAAGCGCACTCTGGCTGCTTTGTGGAAAGCAAAGTAAAAAGAACAAAGAGGCAGAGAGACCAGCCAGGAAGCCCTTACATTAGTCCAGGCAAGAAATGATATAGCAGGCTGAGCTGGGGCTGGCAGGAGGAAACAGTAAACATTTGAATTCGGATGCATTTTTTTTAAAGGAAATTGCTGGAAGATCCATGTATAATAACAATGACAAAATCAAAAGCAATAGAAAACAGTTTTGATGAAAATTGAAAGCCTACTTTGAGATATATAGTTGAGATTTCAATCAAGTATCTAATAGTTGTTGTTAAGGCAGTTAAGAGCCTAGATAGAGTTCAGGGCCAGAGATAAAAATGTAAGAGTTATCATTATTCATCTAACATGCACTTATGAAGTACCTACCATGTGATAGATGACACTGTAGGCACGGGGGTGCATCCCTGAGCCCCCTCATTTTGTCATGGAGGGAAGGTATAAAGACTCACCTGCCTAGAGGTCTTGTCCTCTCAGCTTCTGGGAGCTCATTCTGTGTTTGCTGGAAATTTGTTCTAAGCTGTGTATCAGCAGATCTTGCAGCATTTCACCACCAACATTTTCACAGATAAGTGTTTGGAGGTGGCAGTTCCTTAGGACTGGATCTAATAGCTGTGAATTTCATCTACTGAGTTCAGCCATCAAGGCTGGAGATGCTTCAGGATTTTGCTGGCTTCAGGAGTAATGGTCCAGTAATAAGTACTGGGGCAGAGGACAGCTAATAGGTGGCAGCCACCTGTGGCAAGGGAGGTGCACAGGAGACACAGCCAGGATTGCCATGCAGAAAGATTCAGGACAAACCCAGCTAGTGATATGAGCTGATTCAGCTGTGTGGACTCAGAAGCTGGGTGACCTGGTGCCCCTGCTGAAGGCCTCTCCTCTCTCTCCAGGCTCTCACACTCTTCACTACCTCTTTGTGTGTGCCTCAGAACCTGAGCATGGGCTGCCCTTGTTTGAAGCTCTGGGCTATGTGGATGATCAGCTGTTTGTGTACTATAATCATGAGAGTCGCCGTGCTGAGCCCAGGGCTCAGTGGATTAGGGGCAGGACCTCGAGCCGGCTGTGGCTGCAGCTCAGTCAGAGCCTAAAAGGGTGGGAACATATGTTCACTGTGGACTTCTGGACTATCATGGACAACCACAACCACAGCAAGGGTGAGTGAGAAAGAGCTCACCTTACCGGGGTGCTAGAGCATCTCATTGCCTAGGGATGTTTGGAGGGAGAGCTGAGAGCTTAAGGTCCAGGGGAATGAAGAGGGGAGGCATGTTCTTCCTGGCATCATGTGGGCCTTGGGGATGGTAGGGACAAGGGCCTACTCCCTTGGCTTCAGTAACGAACAGATGTGTTGCCAGAATCCCACACCCTGCAGGTGATCCTTGGCTGCGAGGTGCAGGAGGATAACAGCACCAGGGGTTTCTGGAAGTACGGGTACGATGGGCAGGACCACCTTGACTTCCTCCCTGAGACTCTGGATTGGAGAGCAGCAGAGCCTGCAGCCCATGCCACCAAGCTGGAATGGGAAGAGCACAAGATTCGGAATAAGCAGAACAAGGCCTACCTGGAGAGAGACTGCCCGGAGCAGCTGCAGAGGTTCCTGGAGCTGGGGAGAGGGGTTCTGGACCAGCCAGGTATAGTGACAGCACCTTCCTGTCCTGGCTCTCTGGTGAGGGAGTTGAAGGGGTGAGAGACATGGGGTTGTTCATGGCTGAAGATTCAGATGTGGCAAAGATTATGTACAGTCTCTCAAAGGACTTTCCCAATCCTAGGGCACCCATCTTATGATTGAGATGTATGATACACCCATGAGTCGTGGTTTTAATTATTTTTCCCCATGCATATGGCCAAAGAGGAAGTATGTATGATCTTTTGAGCTAGTCAAGAACCTTGTGTATATTTATACTTTTTAGGAGTTTAGAAATGTCAACTATAACATGACTATCAAGCCAAGAAAATACCCAGTGGGGGAGGAAAAAATACCCAGTGACACAGTCCTTCAGAACAGCAGAATCCTTGCAGGTTAAAGTTACTTTTACAAAACACAGCAACAATCACTAAGGCCTACTGTCTTCTGAAGGCCTTTCTTGTAAGAATACTTAGAGGGTTGAGCCTGATGGAACTGACAGTCTGTGTACATATTTACATATTAGACAAAAGAGCAGACACCTATGTCTATGCTTGTTTTCCATATAATGCTTCAGTACAGCTGAATCTTCAACCGAGTTTTAGGACACAATATGGTCTCTCCTGGAGCCCATTTGTCTGAAAAGGATGCGTCCTTCCTCCAATCCATAGAGGGAAGTGAAAGCTGCGGTCTTCCTGGCAAGGGTAAAAAGATCCCCTCTCTTCATCCTTCCTCTTTCCTGTTAAGTTCCTCCTTTAGTGAAGGTGACTCATCATGTGGCCCCTGAGGTGACCACTCTACGGTGTCAGGCTTTGAGCTTCTATCCTCAGAACATCACCATGAGATGGCTGAAGGACAGGCAGCCACTGGATGCCAACGAGGGCAGGCAGAAAAACGTGTTGCCCAACGGGGATGGGACGTACCAGGGCTGGGCGGCCTTGGCTGTGTCCCTTGGGGAGGAACAGCGGTATGCTTGCCTAGTGGAGCACCCTGGCCTGGATCAGCCCCTCACAGTCACCTGGGGTAAGGCCAAGAACCATGGACAGAGAAAATCTGTTGTTGGGGTACAGGGGTGTTCACCATGGAAGTAAGGGGAGGATCTGCTTTGGGGGAGCAGTCATGTGCTTGAACTTGCTCTTGCTGTTTTAGAGCCTTCACCATCTAGTGCCCTGGTCATTGGAGTCAGCAGTGTCATCACTGTCTGTGTCATCATCTTCTTTACCGGAATTTTGTTCCGAACCTTAAGGAAGAGGCAGGCTTCAAGTGAGTAGGAACAAGGAGGAAGCGTCATAATGCCTCTGTCCCAGAGTGTAGAGAAAATGAGAAGATTCCCCCTCTCTTCTGTTCTTTGGGGGAAGCAGCACCTCCTATAAGCAGGAAAGGAAATAATATGGGTTTTTCCCCCCAAGAATTAAATTCAATTCAACAAATATCTTTTGAGCACTTGATATTATACAGGTGCTGTGAAAGGCAGAAGAGGCATTCTGAGTTTGATACAGTTGCTGTGACTATTCTTAGAACTCAAATAAAGGAGGGAATGACATGCATGACTACTAAACACAACTGAGGATCCTTGAGGCCATAGGGTAGATACAGGCCATAGGGCAGATACAGAGTTGTACGTGTCAGAGGAAGGAATGATCACAACAGGGGACCTAGAAGGCTTCTGAATCTTGACAGTGAAGTGACATTCCCTTGGATGAGGTTTAGAATGAGGAAAGGTCTGCAGAGGTAGAATAGCCATGCAACTGAGAAACTGAAATATACAGGAAGTGACAGCTTGGTGTTCCTGCTGGTCACCAATTCTTCAAATTTATGCTCTGAACATAGGTGGCATGGGGAAAAGAGAAAACAGAAGCCAGATAATATATCTCTTTGGGACAATTATTACTGGGGTATCAGTTAAGGAGAGAGATACAGTTTCCTTTGGAGGTAAATGGATTGTTAGGAATTGAGGGTGGATTAGGAAGGAGACCCAGGAAGAAAGCAAATGAAAGATTTAGAAGAAAAACCACTAGACCTAAAATCCAGCAGTGGAAAAGAGTGGCCTAAGTTGAGATGGGTAAAAGAGGAGGGTGAGGGACAGGAAAGAAGTCAGTTACTGCCAAGGTCTGTGACACTTTTCCTTGGTCCCTTGTCTTCTCAGGTGGAGCCACTCAGGACTATGTCTTAGCCAGGTGTGAGTGACTCGAAGTCTGCAGACCTGTCCTATGGAGGAGACACAACTAGAAATTCAGAGGGATCATCCTTGTGGGGTTCGCCATATTTCAGGACAGTAGGACTTAACAAATAGAAACTGCCCAAACAACTCTCTCCTTTTAGTTTTCCCTGTTCAGTTTCTAAAAAGTCTTCCTTAGTAGCTCTTTAAGTTCCTGCATGACCATGACCTCCAGCATCAACTTTTCATGGAGAACTGGTTTACATAAATCTCAAACTGCACTCAAAAGTTTCCTTCATTTCCTTCATCATCTCAAATCCTCTACACCTATACTATCTCATGTCCAACCTCTGGAAGAAGGTTTTTGAAATTTGAGAGATTCATGTTTCTTTTTAACATCTAAGAAAAGCTTTACCTTGGGACATGGATAGTTATCCTCCTACTAGAATTTTGTACACACATCCTGGCATCCAGGACCCACTCGGTTTTCCCTTATGAGTCCCTTTGCTCTGCTTTGCAGTAATTCCCTAGATTCCCTTCCTTCACAGTAAGATCGGGGTCACTGGTGCATCTGTGAAGGCTGTGCATTGTTCAATCTAAAGAGGCACTTTCCTGGAAAAGAATGTTGTGTGTGCTTTGGTGGTTTTACAGCAGGGGAGGAGGACGTGTCTTAAAGGGCATTTTCCAGTTTGTACAAAAGCAACATAAAGGTTTTCAGAGATTAGTGACACCTGCAATTTTGATCCCTCCCTAGCATCCCAGACTTGAAGTATCATTTCTCCCATCCTATAATGAAAATCATGACAAACATAATTATAATAATGATACTGTGGCTGACACTTATTTTTACAATGCGTGTGGTATCATATTCTGTTCTACACACTGCTTAGAGCAATTACGGCATGCAATTATAGTATTTTATGATGTAGTTACTTAATCCACCACCCCTTTCACAGTGGTGAACCCATGGCACGCAGCCATTTGTTATCATTGAAAACTCTAAGAAAACTCTAAAAGATTCACCATCACTAGATGAAGAAGGTAAAACAGAGAATCTCACAGCTTGCCTGTGACAGGCAGCTCCCAAACCCAACCATGCAGCGGTGTGTGATCCAGGCCAGCACTGACACATCCATTTACACAGAGGGTAAATAGAGAAGGAGATGGCTTTTTTTTTTTTTTTCTGCATCTGGGATCAAACTTACCACCTTACATTTACCAGGGTGGGCCCATAGCCAACTAAGCTAAACCCCAGAGCAGAAGATGGCTTTTTCAATTGTCTTGTTGCATCTCTTCTCAGTAAGCTGGATTCATATGAAGGGAACCATCACCAAACAATCTATGGACCTCAGCTGCCATTTTCTTATCAAGTGGGACCAGACAATGACTTCCTTGATCCTCCATTACTCTGTCTGCAGCTCTGCATGAGGACTGGGCGACTGAACTGGGCTTCACATTGTCCTCCCCTGGCCAGTGTCTGCGGAGTCAGAATGTCATTTATTCCCCTGACAAACTAGCTTGGATGATGCCGAGGAATTTTCTTGGGGGCTACTGGGAGTCTGTCTTCTCCAGGTGTAGATATCTGAAACAATTTGAACCACTTGGGAATAGCTAAACTCTGGGAAACGGATTTATCCAAACATGATCCAAAGAATAATGCACACCTATATCTCCATCAACATGCCACATGTTAATTTTATATGCTGCATATATTGGCCATATAACTGGTACAAGCATTGTGTTGCGGGGCAGCTGTCTCAAGGGACCAAACACAGCTCAAAAGATTTTGAACTTCAGCAGAAATGTCAACTTTGTTAAACCTTTTTTTTTTTTTTTCTGTTATAAAAGTTACATAGCAAAAAAGTAAAACTAATTTGCACTTGGGGGAAAAGTTGAAAAATGAATAACATTAAAGCTATAATTTCATTAGCATTTATACTCTTAACAATTTAATACTTCTTGGAACCATGTTGATGTGTTAATGTGTATGAAATTAACATATTTTAATAAATGTACACTTCTGGACTGCATGATTTTACCAATGTGCTTGTCCCTCTTATATACATAATGATAATGTCATTTGGAGACACAGCATTTCTAATTTTTTTCTTACACTTTGTTTCATGGAGTGTTTTCATTAAACTGTGTTAGCTGAGTTAATTGTTTCTCATTGCTATAGGCACGGTAATATCTAAGACCCAAGGAACTGGCTATTTTAACTCCAAACCACGCTAGAAGCAAATTGATGAGTTCTTTCTCTATAAGGATCAGCTTATATTCAAAGATCTTGCCTTATTCTTCCTCATGAATAGCTATGTTCCAGTTTGGTTTGGTTTTATTACACACAGGCTGAGGTTGCAAGAAACAGTCAACTTTTTCTGAAACAGCAATAAGAAATTAATATCTTAATTAACAAAACTACATTTTCTTTCATTATATCTGGCTTTATCAATTTTTAAAATCAACCAGATTTGAAAAGTCAAAAACTTTTCAATTCCTTTACTGTATTTTTCTCTCACTTCTGGCAGGGTGGAAGTAGGGAGGGGAGCGACCCCTGGTGGCTCTTGGTCAGCTGTACCTCGGTATTGGGGACTGGAGAGCAGAGCATAGGCTTTTCCTGAGAGTAAATGGTTGCCCTCAGTAGCTGGTGAAAGTGACACCATTTGCAGAATCTCTGAAGATCAAAAAAGGCAAACCACTTACCAGCTTTTAAATGGCTGCAATTCGTGGTCACTATTGAGCTCCTGAACTGGTAACAAAAGAAGGAAAACAAACAACCTAGTAATCTGAGTCAAGTGGAATAGCTAACTGAGGCCTGCTGGGAGGTATAAACTAGAGGTCTCTTATCAAGTGGTAATGCAAACCTCATGGTGCTTTGTCTACTTCACACATGATAAAACATTCTTTGGGGAAACTATGCACATTTGGAAGCAAAATTCTTTTTTTCATAAGTGCTGAAATTTCTCATAAAGTTATCAGCTTTAATCTACCATTCTTTTTTTTTTCTACCATTCTTTTTTTAAACTATGCTTTGGTTTAATAATTATAGTAGCCTAATTTGTACCTTTAATCATTAAAGATATTCCTGTGTGGGCTGGAATTTGTAGTTTCCATGTCTATGTAGAATTTGGTCATAATTTGTTCTCCCTCTTTGCTTTGGTGAATAACTCACATTCTCTAATATATCAAACATTAATGCAATATTATAGTGTGTGACTATTTTATTAGAAAGCCTGGACAGCTTTGAAATCCTGCATACATTTACATTTTACTGGGAATTCTGTTTCTTAGTAACCGTTTAAGATATGAGAGATAAATATGGTGTGTTTTGGGTAGATGCTTGTATTTTTCTGGCTAGATGCATTTGAATTCTCAATAAAGAATTTTCCATGGCATGAATGTTTTCTAAAAGTAATTTTTAGCTAATTATTATCAAATACATACTCATGACAAGGTTTTTGAATTTTAATTCCTTCAAAGACCTTTCTGAAGTATAAACACTGGTTTATACTCTTTTTATTTTCAGGTTATGGATCGTTTATACTCTATTTTCAGTTTATGGAAATCAAGGCACAGACAAGTTAACTTTCTACAGTTTACATAGAAACTGGTTGTGCTGAAATTTTAATCCATTCATTCCTGCTCAATAGAATACAAAACTATAATACAATACTTCTCAAGCAAAAAACAAAACAAAAACTAAAAACATGGTGTTGCTAACTTCTTGGGACAATATTTGAATTATTTGTTCAGGTCCCTAGTAGCAGCAGCTCTGATTTTTCTAGAGTGGCTTGGGAATCTGTTTTAACATTTCAGAATCAGCCATATTCCTATTATTTTATCACAAGAATCTTGAAATATTTTTATTTACATTCTTAATTTAAAATATTTTTCTAAACATACACAAATTTCTAACTACTGAATTCATGATTCCATTAATTCTTTTTATCATTCAAGGAGAAATCTGGTATGGGCAGTTTTAAAGAGCCTAGACAATATTTCATCTGTTAGGATGGGGTAGGAATTATTGTATTTTTAGAAAACTAACCTATGGTTTTTGCCATTAAAAGTATGCAAAGAATTTTGGAGTCACTTTAGGAGGTAAGTACCAATATTTATACAAACAAGAATAAATATTGTTACTTAATTTTGCAGACTGATTAAATATCCTATGTTTATTCCTGTGAATAACCTTAGTTGCTCAAAGAGCATGGTGTGTGTGTGTGTGTGTGTGTGTGTGAACATGTGTTTTAAATACAAGTGGTTAATGGACTTCTTTTTATCTAAATTTAGGTTCACAATTTCATCATTAAAGCAGGTGAAAATAGTTTGTTTTCTGTATGTCATCAAGAAAATATTCAAGAGAATTTTGAAAAAACTAATGTCAGTACAAATATGTTTATAAAACTTCTGAAATCAATATTTTAAGAAGGACAATGTCAGAAATTATCTGTATAAATAACTTTAAAAAACAAATCAAAGTATTCTAAGGGTGTTTTACAGGGGAGTACTCAAATAGGACTCAGGCCAGGAAGTACACATGAAAATATTTAGTGAAGGAGTTTGGACTGAAGGGAAACATTTTCTTAGAAGAGTAAAGAGAGGAAGGAAAGGAAAAAGGGAGAGACATGGATTATATTATGGAATCAAAGTCATGCCAGTAGCATGACAGTGAATTCAGAAAGGGAGGAAAAGAAAATGGATCTTCATAACTAGAGTAAAGGTGGGGTAGCTGAAAAGAGAAATGCTGTGAAACCTGAGTGGAGAGTGAAATCATTCCAATGGTGGCTCGAGGAACTTTCTATCCTTAACCAGGGGTAGTGACCAGAAAAGTCTGACCCAGCAGGTCCAGTCTAAGCACTCTTGCAAGACTATACTTACGAGTTTCCTCAACTGCAATGTAGTTCAAAAGTATTTCTCTCCTAAGATTTTTTTGCTAAAGTACATATATACAGTTAAAAAGTAATGGAGCATGCAGGGCTGCCTTTCATTCTGAATTATTTGAAGAAAAAAATACACATATACAAAAAAATACATATGTACTATTTCATAATTCCAATATTCTGATGGAATTAGCCTGGGGAGCATTTTAGGCATTTCGTACTTTTTAATCCCTCTGATTAATATAATGTCAGCTTTCTGAGTTTTCCATGAGTCCTATTAGACACACTAATTTGCAGAGCTTTCATCTGAAGGGCCTAATTCACAAGTCAAATAAATGGAATCCTGGCACACTAGACTTACCTGGAGGATGAGAAGACGCTGACAGGAAAAACCAATAGCTTGGACTAAAGTGTGAACCAACCGCCTACCTCCCAAGCCACACAATTAATATCTGTACTCTTCCAACAGTGGAAAAGTCCAAGTACTGTGTATTTCTGCTTGTATATCTTTTTTAAAAGTTTTTTTCCAGTCCTGGAAATTGAATCAAGAGCATCACATATACTAGGCAGGTGCTCTACCACTAAATTACATTTCCAGCCTTTTTTATTTTTTATTTTGAGACAGAGTATATTGCCCAGGCTGACCTATAATTTGTAATCCTCCTGCCTCAGGCTTCAACTAGCTGGGATTACATATTGTGCTACCACATCAAGTTTACACATTCACTATTTTTGAATCAGTATTATTGTGAAAAGTTAGAAAATGAGATATTAGAAGTAGAGATTAGAAAAAAATAAAATTTCAGAATGCATTTTAATGCTGCAAAAAGCAAAATAAAATTTTCAATGCTGAAAAGAGCAAAATAAAAAATTTAATTCTGCAAAAAGCAAAATTAATTTGAAGAAAAGGCAACCTAGACGTGCATTTATACTGAAAATGGCATTTCCTGGGATGTATTTTTCAGAGTAGTGCTCACCAAAAAAATTTCCCCTAAATTACCATGTTATATATACACTATATTTTCATTTTATTAACTTAAAAACATGTTAAAATTTCAGAGTTTTGCCAGTAACATTGCACTTTTTCTCAGTAGTGTTTGACTTCTTACTAGCTAAATCTGTTACAAGGAGAGTGTTTGTGGTGAGTTGATAATTAGGAAATTAAAAACTTTCAATTAAACTTTTAGGTGAAGAAAACCACTTATTTTAGAAGTCTAACAAAGCATGGCATTTAAATATCCTGCCCTGAGTCTCTTCTCCTTCCCTGCATCGGTTTTCATGTGAGCATGGTTGAGGCTATAATATGTTCTTGAAGGCCATAGGCTAAATCGTATGTACCCACGATAGTCATTTGATTATTAACCAGGATTTTGTTTTTTAAACAAGAATGATTCTTACCATGAAAACTCCTGAAAGCTGCAGCAGGAAGCTAAGTAGAAAATTTGTTGAAGTCTTTTCAAAACACATGCAGACTGAATTCCACTATTCTACTTTTTTTCTTTTTTAAATGGGATTACCTTTATTTTAGCATCACTAATCTTATCAAAGGCCTTTAAAGGGAGGACCTTGTAGGCTTTGTAATGACCTTAATCGAGGATTAGCCCTATACAACTAATTCCCAGTTCTACAAAACGTATGTTCTTCTCTCTAAAACTGGAGCAGGTTGAAGAGGGATTTGAAAAGGGAGGAAGAGAAGTATGTTTGGAACTTCAGGCATATCAGACAAGCACAGGGGCCCTGGAAGAGGGCCAAATGATTATCCAAACTGGAGGTTTTCTGCCTCTCTCACATTCACAAAAAAGGAAGTCACTCAATAAATGTTTGAACTGGGGTGAGGAAAAAGGAAGAATTGAAATTTAAAAGGTTTCAGTGCTCCGGGGTTTAACTTAGTTGGCTAAGGTTCCACTCTGTAAACGTGAGGTTGTGAGTTCCATCTCGGATGCAGAAAAGGAAAAAAAAAAAAAAATTAAAAAATTTTTAAAAAATTAAAAGGTTTCAATTTGCAGTTATTTTTTTCACTTTTTTTGTTCCCAAACATAGAAGCTATGAAGGCAGAGCTATATCAAGGGCAGGTGTGCACTCCAGCACAAGGCTATCAAAATGTAGTGATTTGACTAGAATTAAAAGTGTTTGGAGGGAAAACCCCTTGCTATATCAATCTACTTAGACATAATTTATATTTTACCCCATGGAATTGTTACCTAATTAGTGCAAATTTTAAAAATTAAAAAATGGAACAGGCATCTTTGCTTATAGTGATTGCCCTGCTAAAAACACTTTTAAGCTGCAAATGTGCAAAGACACAATAATTCAATACAAGGGTAAAAAATAAAGCTTCTCGGTCCAATGAAATCTGTCTCTCCATCCAGCCCTCCCAAAGAAAGGCAAGGTTTCACTGGCCAATCAAATCATTGAAATTTTAATAAGGCCTTGCCTTTGGCCCACCCCCTCAGTGAACTAATTTTGGGGGGGGAAGTCCTACCAGTGCCGTGGTTTTCAATGAGGTCCGCGAGGCGAGTATTTAAGGGTTGCGTCCAGTTTGTTTTCACCATAGTAGTGAAAGCCATGTCGGGACGTGGTAAAGGTGGTAAAGGCCTTGGTAAAGGCGGGGCTAAGCGCCACCGCAAGGTGCTGCGCGACAACATCCAGGGCATCACTAAGCCCGCCATCCGCCGCCTGGCCCGCCGCGGCGGCGTCAAGCGCATCTCCGGCCTCATCTACGAGGAGACCCGCGGCGTTCTCAAGGTGTTCCTGGAGAACGTGATCCGCGACGCCGTCACCTACACGGAGCACGCCAAACGCAAGACGGTCACCGCCATGGACGTGGTCTATGCGCTCAAGCGCCAGGGACGCACCCTCTATGGCTTCGGCGGCTAAAAGTGGCCTCCCTCGAAAAAATAAAAAGGCCCTTTTTAGGGCCACCCACAAAGTCACCTAAGGAGCTGAGTGTGTTGGTTGTGGTTTAATTCGGAGCAGTTAAGTCTCGCCATAGCTTTCCAGAGGCGACTGGTAAGTAAACAGAATCCTGGTTGGCTGATTTTTTTTTCAACATAATGTACGAAAATGGTGACGAAGTCGGGTTTTTTTAAATGAACGCGGGAAGTGAACGCAGATTGTACCAAAAAACTTACCTCTGCACGATGCAGGAACTTGGATTCAAATCTGAGAGCTCTCTGGTAGCAGCCCGAAACGTGTGAGCACGAACGCAGACCATCAGGACAACCGCATGTCTTAGGTTAGTAGCTTTCTAACGAGTGTGAAACTTAGTTTCCCAGAGAATGGAATGACGCCATGGCTGTTACTCTAAGCCCAAAATGAGATTTAATGAGCAGGCCAAACTAGAAGAAGAAACGAGTGATTAAACGCTTTGAACCGAAGTTGAGGCTCTGGGAAGCTGAAGGTTCAATAAATAGGCAGCTGCATGTGGAAGATCCCCTATGCTAGCTCTGGTTAGGTCATCCTGGGATGGAGACCTGGGGACACCCTTTGCGGTGCACGGTCCTCAGAGGGGCTCATTTCCTGCAGGGTAATGACTTGTATAATTGCACCATCTTCAGTTCCAACCTCATAGGGACAGTGACCATCGTAACTAAGCAACACAAGAGCTGAAGGGGCTTGTACAAATTGAAGCTATTATGTTTACAATCATTTTCAGTTAGTACACAATTTACAAAAAGTCCTACTTAGCCTACAGAGAAAAAGACATTGAACCACCTAGAGAACATTCTTGTAAGATCAAGTAGTGTACAAAGACATGGTTTTGCCTTTCCTTAAAGTTGCCCCCAAAACAAACAGTTCTACATTGATTAGCAGTATGAATCTATTATGTGTGATTAAGGAATGAATAAGAATGCTAAATGACAGCTTAAGGGAAAACTAAAACTAATTTATAAAGAAAGCTATTTCAGGTTGGACTTAAAAAGTTTGCTAATAAAATTTTTGTGTCTTAGGAAAGTTAAATTTGTCTCCTAACTGCACAGTCACAAACATTTCCATATAAATAATGGGTTCGGTTTTTCAACTGGTGTGCACTTAGTATCATGAGGCCTACACTTTTTTTCATAAAAAAAGGTATATGAACTACTATTTAGGATTACAATCATATCAGACCAATAGTAGTAAATCATTTATAAAGGAATATCTGCATCTGTTTAGATACCTGACATTTAATAGGATATACCACTGGTGGCAGTTGATGTGTTTCGTTGAAAATGCTAAAAAGGTTCACCATCATTGTATATACTATTCCAAAATACACTGAAAGTATTGTCTCACTCAAAAGATTGTAAAATTTCTACTGGAAGCTCATAAAAATTTTAAAAGCAAAAGTTTTCTATGACCCAAATCCTAGAACACCTTGATTCATATTTATGAATCCCACATAAATCTGTGGACACCAAAGAACCCTACTAGATGACACTAAAGAATAAATTAGGGACATAGCACTACTTAAAAAACAAAAGAAAAAAAAAAGTAACAGGTATTTTCTGATGCTGAACACGTCTGTATTCCCATTTTCAGTGGCTTTTGTAGAAAAAGTACTGAATACTTAAGTGATAAGCCTACCTTGTAAATTGTTGCATTCATTAACACCTTGTGGAATGGGCATAACCGAAGTACTTTTGCATTTTTATACCTATAAATTTAGTTGTAACTTCACCTCATCAGACCTCAATATGTTAGTAGGCAGGCTAAAAATTTAAGACTTCCTGCAAGTTTTCAGTGTCATGTCATTTTAAAAACTTGGGTGGCTCTTAAAAGAGCCTCTGGGTTCTGTGAAAACGGGTTTTCTTCAGGCTACTTACTTCTCAGACTCTGCCTTCCTGGTGTTTGCTTTCTGCATGGCTGACTTTGGGCTTTTGGCCGTGGCCTTCCCCACTCTGGCCTTAGCTGGGCTCTTCAGCTATGTAGGCTGTTGGATCTTCAGACCTTCTTCCTGCTGCCTGAGGCTTCCCTGTGAGTAACCTTCGACTGCTTGGCCCACCCTGTTGGTCTTGGTGCTCTTTGGGGACCTGGAGTCCCCAGGTGAGCCCAGCTTCTTGTTCTTGGAAGAAACAGGCCTTCCGACCTTGCTCTGGGTGGTTTCAGGAGCGCCTTTCTTGCTGAGGCTGAAAGCCCCAGAAGCACCAGTTCCTCTGATTTGCACCACAACAGCCTTGCTCACTAAGCTTTTGAGAGCCTGCTTGATACGGCTGTTATTCTTTTTCACATTATAGCCGGTGGCAGTCAAAGATTTCTTGAGCGTGGCAAGGGACATGCCTACTAGGTCTTGTGAATCCATCAAAGCCCGGTTGATCAATTCGGACAATGAGGAGCTCTGCCCCTTCTGGTTTGCACTTGACACGCAAATCCCCTTCCTGCCTTGTCTTTTGGTGGGTAGTTTCCCCAAGGAGCCCGGAGCAGGAGCAGTTGGAACTGCAGGCAGAATTTCAAACATACCAACAAAGAGTTATACTGACCACTATGAAGCGTAAGCGGTAGGGAGGTGCAGAACCTTATATAGGGTAGGAGTGCTGTGATTGGTGCATCGCTAGAGCACCGCCCCGGTCCCTCGGAGGCGGAGCATTTGTGTTTGTTTTAACCTCAAAAGTTGAATCCCACAAAATTGCTCCTTATTGAATCGACCAGTTTCCCCTGCGGAATGACCAGTGGGGACTCGTATTTCACCTGACTTTTTACTTTTCAGTGACAGATAACCCTACATGTCAAAATTATTCAGGAAAACTCCCAATTTTTAGCCACGTACAAGGAGACAAAACTTGCTCTTTTCCTTGTAATTTAAAAAGTAATTTTTAAACAAAAATTTGTGTTATCTTTTCTGAATGGTTTTCTATATGGGTGACTTCTAACTGGTGAAGGAAAAAAATTAGTCATGGCCCAGTTTTTACTAAAAACTACTTATATATGTGAGGGAAGTAACACAAATCTTGTAGCTGTCTCTGCAGTTTATAAAATGAAAAACCTCAGGATGTTTTCACATTTAGGCAAGCACAGTCTAACAAGACAGACCACAGGGAATGTTAGTTGTCGCGGGTTAAAGCCACACCCCACTTCCTTATATATCTTCAAGGATGGGATAAAGAAAAGAATCTCTTGGCCCAAATCAGGTCATTCCCGTGTTTAGTGTCCTCAGCCTAGTTTAGCTTCTTTTTACATTAATTTCACACTCCCACCACAATTTATCTTCACCCAAGGTAAAGAGACATAGTCCCTGCTCCTTGCTAAGCACCAAGGCAGGTACCCTGGCCTGAGAGACCTGTTGAACCTACAGATCATATCACTAACAAGACTGGACTGGCAAGCATGGCAGTAGATGTGTTGGAAAGGATGATATTCGAAGCTGTGTACTGCTAAGAAAGCAGTGTGCTCTGAGCAGAGCTCAGCATATCAGTCAAGCAGAACTCTAGAAGCACTACTTTGTAAAGATCCCCAAATACCTATATGAGATATGGGAGAAAATTTACAGGTCAGGAACCATGAGATGTCATATTATTATTGTCATATTATTATTGTGTTTACCATGGCTATAGATTTATTACATAATCATTATTAAGAAGGGCTCAAAGTCAGTGGTTGGAGTTTATTATAATGTTTTTAGAATGAGCTTTCCCTGAAACAGAATGGGAAAGAGTGAACACATTTAAAACATTTGTAACACAAAGCTAAAACATGAAAATTCACATCTGATTGCAAAGTACAATATAATAAGACTCTCTTTCCTGTGTCTTCCTGTTTCTGTTTCTGTCTGTCTTGGTCTCTGTCTTTCTCAGACACAAACAGACCTACACACACACACACACACACACACACACTCGCACAAATGCCTGAAACAAAATTTATAAAATTACCTTAAGCCCTTGCATTAATCAATTTAAACACACTGGATTTGCATCATTAAATTGATTTCATATCCACCAATGGATTATGATCCTCATTTTGGAATACCTTTACCCTTAGGAATGTATTAATCTCTTTCCTATCACTGAGATAAAATACCTGACACCAGCAACTTACTGGAAGACAGGTTGATTTTGGCTTATGGGTTCAGAGTGTGCAGTTCATAGTTGGCTGGTTCCAAAGCAGAAAATATGGTAGAAAGGTATGCAGAGGAAAGCTGCTCAATGCATGGTGCTTAGGATTCAGATAAAGAGGAGATGAACTGGGACAAGACTATTTCCTATCAGGTCGTGTCTCCAGTGACCTTCTCTCTTGTAATCATGCCACAGCTACTAATAACACTTTGAGTTGGGAACTTATTAATCAATTAATTAATTCATTGGTAGATTTAGTGCTTCCACAATCCAATCACCTTACTAAAGTCACAGTTCTGTGCTCATGAGACTTTGGGGGAACATTTTAAATATAAACCATGACAGGGAAGTCATAGGTACATTTTTCGGAGTATCCTAAGCTTATACATCTGTTTGGATTTATTGTCTTTTGATGATCTCCAAACTTTTGTGTCTTTAAATATCAGTGGCTTATGGGCCAGGAAGTTGATCAAGTTGATCCTTTTATTTGCAGGTTGGCAGAATATACCATTCTATTGCTTTAAATGTAACATACAACTAGCAAGTTTAGGAAACTTCTAGACTATAATTAATAACCCAATTGAACCATGGTTTAAATTTCACTTTATATAGTTGAAAAATTATCATAAAAACAAATAAAAGGTTCACATGCAGAGCTTCACCTGTGCCAGTTGTTCAACTAAGTCTTTTTCCTAAAGAAAAATGCATGATCTATATGGCAAATAAATCAGAGTCAGTCAAAATAATCAGAAACAGAAATGATACATCTATAAACACATATTCATAAAAATTGTTTCTAAACACATTAAGTCAGTAAAAAATTACCACTGTATATATATGACATGATTTGCATCATATGTGATACTTATTATTATATATACACTATTATATATTGATATTGTTATGTGTAGCTACCTCACATATGTATAAACAATAGAAGACACTAGGAGTTATTTTAGATTTCTTCTTTTATGTTTTTTTTTCACAAATTTCTACAAAAACACCATTTTTATACTCAGAAAAAAACCCCAATATTTTAGCCAAGTGCCTATCAATCTTTCTTGATTGTTTTAATGCGTCCAGTGATCTTCCAGTAGCTATCACTTTTCGTTAGTTTACTTGTGAGTTAAAACAGTGTCCAGCAGTGGCAAGTAATAGAAAAGATAAGTCTAAAGTCTGTTTGCTCCTCCTGGCAGAAGAGAGACTCTGATTCACTTCTGTGATTTATCCAATCTTCATCATTGTACTTGACTCTGAAAACAATAAAAACAATAATGATGAATGTTTATTGGGTGTTTCTTTCTGGCTGTATAGATACTAATGCATTTGGTTATTCCAAGTGTATGAGGTACCCCCATTACTCTCCCTGTTTCCAGATGAGGAAATTAAGGCATGGAGAGGTTGAGTTTTCCAGGCAGCACAGCTGCTGGGTAGCAGACCACTGCAATAAGTCCCCACACGCTTTGCGTACATGAATGAATGTCTGTGCATACAGGATGGATGTGGCTCAGTCAGAGTCCTGGAAGTTACATTTGATGGAAGACCTGAAGAGAAGGAATTTGTCAGGTGGATAACAGGAGTTAGGACTTTTCATAAATGACATAGGCCAAGCAGTAGGTGTTGTCTAAGGAGGGAAGTAAGCTTGGCCAGGAGCCCTACAGAGCTGCCTGTGAGGGAAGCAGAGAGCTTCAAGTGATGACAGTCAGGAGAGGTCCTGCTTGTGATTTCCACATGAGATGGCCTTTAGGAGTTCCCAGGAGACTCCCTCCTATCTAGTGATAGTTGTGGTCAGCTGGTAGAAATCACTCCTGTGCTTTCATGTCTGTCTTCCTTTAAAATAAGTGAAATCAAATGAAATATATGATGGAGAAGTGCCCAAATAAGTGCTAAGTCTGTTTCTTGGGGTGTTATGAAATGTCTTTTCTTCCTCCTCTTAACAAGCCAACTAAAACAAATCTCATTTTATGCTACCCATATGTCTAAATGCACTTCAGGGAATGTATGCAAGGTTTGCTTAACAAAGAATCCCCTTTAATTCCATGAGATGACACATTAT
Source organism: Hydrochoerus hydrochaeris (assembly GCA_004027455.1). Lineage (NCBI taxonomy): Eukaryota > Metazoa > Chordata > Mammalia > Rodentia > Hydrochaeridae > Hydrochoerus > Hydrochoerus hydrochaeris. Next base: position 56,856 of record PVLA01010296.1, read on the forward strand.
TCTGTGGGGAGATGTAGGTTTCTCTGGCAAATGTCCCTATGTTCTACTAATGCAAGAGTTTGTGATTGTGACACAATAGATATATCTAATGCCCAGGGCCCCACCTTACTTTGAAAAGACAGAGACTTTTGTTATATATTTTATATGTACTATTTGTTTAATAAAAAGAAAAAGTCACATTTAGTGCTTTTTACAAAAGCCTATCTAAAAGCAGACCTGGGGGTCAGTGGCAATGAGCATGGGAGCAGGCAGCCTCTCTCTTGAGTTGGTGAGAGGTATAGAGTCTTCTACAAACCTTTGAACAGCTCTACTACTGAGAGGACGCCTCTGCTACTCAAAGGGACCCCTCATGTTGGAACAGAGCATTTTATAATGTGTCCCTACAGTGATCTTAACAAGTGCCACACTCCTAAACACTACTACAAAAGCACCAAATTTAAGGACCTTGTTTGTTGTGTTCACTTCATATATGCCCTTCTCATGTCACAGTACAATGATGGCAGTGACAGTATACAAAAGAGAAGTCAGCTACTTAGAACAGTTAAAAGCTAGGGCCCAAAGGGCTTTATTTCTCCTCTCTTGTTTCTACTGGAAGGACTTCCTTTATGCTTTACTGCTAACATTGTATTGTATGAACAGTAGCTGAGCTAACACAGGAAAACATAACAATGCCTATCCCATATTAAGTACTATACTACTATGAGCTGCTCTTGTTGAATGGAGTATTTGCATTAATATATTGACGTTAATATGTGTATTATCATATCTATGCTTATGCCTGATGCCCCTTTGAATGCTCTACATTTTCTGTATTCCTAGAACTTAGTCCTTTCTCCTATACTATATCATTTCTTACAAAAGGAGGAATTTGCTGTCTTTCTTCCCTACTGAGATGTAAGATCCAAGAAAGTGGTGTCCATTCCTAAGGAGACAAGTCCTGAAAATGGACTCCTTACCAGCTGGACGAGTAGGGGCTAGCAATGGTCCTGCAGACAAGGGAGAGAAAGGGGAAGAAGCCTTTTCCTTAGATTAACCCAAGACCATGGCTACAGGAAATCTGTGCTACAGAACTGATGTCACTGGCTGATGCAAGACCTTTGTGGGACCTTGTAGTAAGAAGAGAAGGGTAAGAAGAAGAGAGAAAGGAAAAAAGAAGAGGGGGGCCAAGAAGAACTGGATGTCATGATGGACAGTATTTGCTTACTCTCTATCCATTAATCCTTGTTTGTTCTGCACAGGCATGGAGCTAATCTGCATTTCCTTGTTTACTTGGCAGGTGAGTAAGACTAAGCTGAGATTTGGCCAAGGAAAGAGGACAGAAATGCTAAGTGTCACTTCCAGGCCTAATTCATAACAATTTCTCTCACAGAAGCATTTTTTTTCTTTCTTCCTGTCTTTTGGCTTGATATTGAGGTTCCATAAGAGATTTCAGAGACCCAGTGTTGCCCCAACTACAAGATAGAAGGAGACTTTCTAGCTAGAAGACTGGAAAGGAGCCCCATCCTCACCATGACACACAACACCTTACAAAAAGTCATGAACTGATATGACATTTAGCCACAAATTATGAGGATCTGTTTGATACAACAGCCAGTATTACTAGATTTGCCTAGATTTGACCAAAGGTATTTCTGAAGCAAACTTAACATTGCCAGTCCACAGTATCACAAACTCACCAGTATTTAGTCCATCACTCCTGGGCCCTAAAGTCAGATCTGGTTTCCTCTTTAACGAGTAACAAATTATTCCTGGCAAACCTCAAGTACCTCAAAACTAGAACTATTAGTTGGTTCCACTGAGACCTCAGATATTAGGATTTTATGTCCCGCTTTTCCTTCATTGGTTCATCATTGCCATTCCCCAACCCCTCCACAGTCCTCTTCCCCTAAACATGCTATGTTGTTTTCTAGCTTTGTTTTTCTCCATGACACTCACTTTCTAACAGGCAAATATTTTCCTTACTTACTGTTTATGGTCTTACAAGAGTCTTAGCCCAGAGCATGGATTTTGTGCCTTTATCGCCTGACCTATACACAATGCAGATCAATGCTTGATACATAGAAGTATTTAAAAAATTTCTCAGAAAGATAAATCAGTCATTTTTGTGCTTCTGCTGTGGACCAATCTGGGTGATAGACCCTAGAGACAGTGTGATAATGAAATCAGAACTCACATCTTGGAGTTGGGGGTGGGAGGCATGACAGCTAGATAAGTAATGACAATTAAGTACAAATTGTGCAACAGATTTGCAGAGCAGCTAGGAGAGCATACACCAAGACACATCCCAGAGAAGGCAACAACCAAGCAGATTCCTGCAGAATGAGTATAAACTTGCCAGAAAGAAAGGAAAAGAAAAAACCTCTAAGGAGGATGAGCATATGGATCAAGCAGGGAGCCAGGGAAAATTGGATGTGTATCTATCTGACTGCAGGACACAGCAAGATAGAGAAAGGAACAGCAGAGGCTCCAACAGGGGCATGAACAGTCTGTCAAACCATGACTGTCTTAAGAGCTCGCAGAGTATACTGAAGACAAGATAAAACTTTCAAGTCTATTCCATTTGACCCACTGCAACCAGTTTACATGCTGAGGAGTTGGAGGCCCATTGCTACTTCCTCTCGTTTCCAAAGGATTAAATTCCAATCTTACTTATGTTTAGAACTGACCCGGTCAAGTTCAGTCTCTGATTCTTAGAGTTTAGGGTCCTAGGTACTCTCTTCAAACTCTCCCCAAAATCCTGTATTCTGCTTTCTGCAGGGCACTTTTGAACCACACTTGAGGCTAACAGATTTTCTTCCACTGAAGATCTCCAAACTCTCATTATCTGTACAAAATTCTTAAACACATTTTCATTATCTATATTATTTTTTAATTTTTAAAAATATACTTACTTCACTGCATTCAGTAACAAATGTATGTGTTTTTTTGTTTCGTTTTGTTTTTTTGGTACCAGGGATCAAACTCATGGCCTCACGCTTGCCAGGCAGGCACTTATGCCACTGAGCTAAATCCCCAGCCCTGTGTTTGTGTTTTAAAACATAATATCAAAGATCCATGACTCCATTTCTTTAATAAAGTCCAAAAATCAAATTAAATTTTATTAAAAATTAAAATTTTCAATATTTTTGTGTTTGTTTTATACTTGAATTTAGTCCAATGATAGAAGAGAAAACTATGAAAGGAAAAGTTAAAACAAGAAAATAAAAGAAGAGAAGGAGAAGAGGAAAAAGGGGGGAGTGAGAAAAAAAACTTATTGCTCTTGAATTCATTTTTTTACCTTTGGAGAACATGAGGTAATCAGAGAATAAGCCTAGGGTACAAGCACCTAGGGTTGCTTCTTTTAGGTGGGTCTCTCCCTCAGAATGAAACAAACTGTCATTTCTGTCCCTTCAGCCCTTCTAAACCAGCTGCAAGATCTAATACAGAGCACAAACAACAACAGTGAGATGAAGCCAAACCTTTCTGTGAATTATTCTCCAAATTGCTCATTGGATGAAAAGATTCCATGACAACTCTTTTAAGTTTCATTCTTTTTTCTCCTCCTCAGGGATGGGAAATAGTGGAAAAGCAGCTCTTTCTCCAAATTGACTTATGTTTCCCTAACTTATATTCAACCCATCGGGGTTAATAACCTGTCAAGCCGATTTTTAGAATCTAAAGAATTTAGTCAAAGCCTGGAATGTCTTGTAGAAAAGGTCACATGCAACTGTGTATTCTACCTAATTTAATTTTATGATTAATTCAGTATTGTACACGGTAATAGTTTTAATAGTTTTGAATTCCTTTTAATTTAGGATTACTGGGATTGTCTGCTAATGTGCTGAATATATGAACCATTCCAAATGTGGAAGAGTTAAGGTTGATAACTGTTTTGTATGTCTTTAGGAATATACCTAAAGAAATAAATATGTGGGAAAATATACATTTCCTCTCAATCTATTTGATTAGTACAATATAACCAAATGTCTTTCTATATTAAAAATTTTATAAAATTCCAAGTATTTATCAAATTCATATTATTTATAAAATTCATATTATTCATCATAGACTAACTTCCACCAAGATCCCACCATGAGTCCTTTTAATGTAAGGACAGTATTGAATAATTGTTATTTGTCAAACAGCTGCAAAGAACTTCTTATGCATTTTAGTCTTGACCCACCTCCAGAAGTTACACTCTGTTTCCTTCATGCTCAAGGTGAGGTGATCAGAGATATAAATGACTTGCCTCAGTCTCATACCTCAAAAGTGGTGAACCAGAAGTCAAACCTTGAGATTCTGCCTAGAGAGACTTCACTATGTCCATCATGGAACAACACTTTCAAACAATTTCCTGATATGATACCATTTCTGGAACTATTGTTTCCTAATCCCTACTTTATTTCATCTTTATTGTTTATGAGTAGATAATTAGTAGCATACTACAGGCTCAGGGTGATTGAGCTTGTTTAATAATAACTCAAGAATATTATGTCAATGATTAGCACACATTTACTTGTGTACAAGGCATATCAAGAAATAGGTTGAATTCATCCACTAAAGTTCAAAAAATATTACGTAAATGATAAGAAAACACTCACAGATTGTCTAGAAATAGGCTATTGTGTTTGCACATTATTTTTAGTAAAGAGGTCAGTATGAAAAGTATTCTTTCATAGATTATGAAAGATTTTCAAAGCATTTCTTTTATGGATTACAAGTTATTTTTAGAAACTCCCAAAAGGAACTAATTATTTTAGTATTTTTATGGTGAGCAGAAAAGTTGTTTGTTACTCAGTGACTATCAAGTGAACCCCAAAGATAGGTTTTTTTGTTTGTTTGGGGGTTTTTTTGGTATAAAAGGTATCTTAACAGTTTTACTATGTTAAATTTAGAGTTTGAATTTAGAATAGTTAAAAAATAAAGTTGGCTGGGGGTTTAGCTCAGTGGCATAAGTGCCTGCTTGGCAAACATGAGGTTGTAAGTTCAATCCTCAGAACCAAAAAATAAAAGAATAAAAAATAAAGTTGTCAGAGAAAATTTTTATTATATTAAGATATGAATATAAATTATGGGTATATAAAAAACAAGAAAAAGGCTGCAGTTTTATTTTAAAGTGACTATACATATTAAATTAAATTATAAGATTACTAAAGAATATCAACTTTCTTAAATAATAAACATAAACATACCCATTATCTTGTATGCTTATTTATTCTTCTCTGTAGCTATATTACCTGGTGGCATCAGAGTTGTTTGTGTTAGAAGGAGCCCTTAAATAGAGCAGGCAATTGTGTTTCCTCCAGTATATGGAGAACAAGTAGTGACACAGACCTGTTTGGTTCTCTAGGCCCGAACACGTGTACTATATGTCAATCCATTTTACAGATCTAAAGTGGCATCATGGGTCAATATAAATTATATAAAAATAGACTTAGGAATTTGCATTTTGTAAAAACATTAGAAAGTGTACAGGTACCCAAAGATTAGTCATTAATTTCCTCAATTTAATGTTCATCTAAATTTTTTACTTTATAAATCATAAGGTCAGTTTTTCAGCTGACATAATCACTTACAATATGTAAAATTATAAAATTAATCCCCTTTTAAATGATGTTATGATTTTAGTTCAATTGAGTTACAATTTTAAAATTATAGTTAAGTATTTACTTATCTAACCAATAAATCTAGTAAAAGGTTATTTCAAATTGAGTAATTTAGGGCTGGGGATTTAGCTCAGTGGCTCATGCGCTTGCCGGTTAAGTGTGAGCTTGTGAGTTTGATCCCTGGTACCAAAAAAAGAAAAATTGATTAGTCTTTAATATAACAAACACTAGACTGTTATAACTAAACTATGCTAACATTACTTTTATTATGATCATAAAGACATAGAACCATTTTAAAGCGATATTAAGTCGGTGAATTTTTCCAAAAGTAATCTTAATGAAAAACATGCAATTTTTTTCTCCTTATAAAAATGTATACCAATAACTAACGATTTTAAATTGAGGCCAGGTATGATGCCATACACATGTAATCACAGATCTCAGAAGACTGAGGCAAAGAGATCTGAGTCAGAGGTAGCTAGGTTACATAGTGAGTTCAAGGTCAACCTGCACTACAAAATGAGATCCTGTCTCAGCCCCCTCTCCCCTGTTTTGCACTACAAAGAGAGAGACTATCTCAATCACCCCCAAAATAAAGTTGTTTTTTAACACTGAAGTACTTTATTTCCTATAACCTGTTAACTAAAACGACTAACTTTTCTTTCAGTTACAACCTAAAGAGATAGAACTTTTAAAGAATTTTGATTCTTTTGAAAAATTGGACTTATCAATTTAAATGGACATACTTGTAAATGTTTATATAAACCAATTAAAGCTGAAATTTACGTTAATAAAATGTACTAATATCATCATAACCAGAGAGAAAAACACTAACTCCAAGACTGTTCCCAAATGCAGAGAATATCAGAACCCTTAGACAAATACCAACAAACTTTTAAAAATTAATAAATAAATCATATTTAGGGCCAACAACTAACCAGAATGAGAACTAGAACAAGAAACAAACTTCGGCAAGAATAAAGTTTTAGCATGCAAGACCCAAAAAAACAGGAGCAAAAACCTCAAAAAGACAATATTAAAAGAGAAGTGTTTTTAGGCCACACATTACTGTAGATTCCTGTTTCTGCATTCAAATATTATCCAGTGGAATCTAGAAATAAATGGTCAAAGTTAATGATTAGTCTACTGCTTTCTTGTATTGGAGAGCAGGTAATTGGTAGTATCACTTCATCACGCACACACACAAAAAACAGCATTTATATAACAGAAAAAGGGAGGTGGAGAAATTTGCATTCTGTCTAGGTACAGTGAATCTTGTTCCAGGTTTTTAATTGATTAGATGCAGTCAGGGGAGAGGTTAGACTACACTGAACATCAATTCTTCCACAGACCACCTGGGGACATAAGAAAATCAGCTGTGACGTACTCTAAAATCTTAAGGCTTGGCTATAGAGCACGTACAACTGTTGGTGGTATCTTGTATTTGCACTTTCACCTTAGTGTTGCATCAGTTGTCAGAGGAATCTCCTATAACCCAAGATCAGGTAGCCGATGGTTGCAAAGCGTTGTTCAAAGCAGGTAGTGTTTAAAAACACTGCCAGATAAAACAAAACTGCAAATTTCAGGTCACTGGGGTCATAATTTTGTAAGACAAGTTACCTGACATCTCAGATTGTAAAAGCGCTGTTTACCATTTTGCCTCTGCTTTCTAACATTTTAGCAGAAAACGTTTCAGGACTAAAAAGACGAGTGAAGAGCTCCTATTCCATCTTAAAATCTGTCTGGAACAAAGATCTTAAGAGCTAAAAGGAAGGTTGACATTTCCCGTTCCCGGAAATCAGTCTGCATTGTCAAACGTGGAAGCGCTCCAAGACACTAAGCCACGCCTACGGGCTTCTCTATTGTCTCATCTTTGTTCTAAGACCTGTCTGTAGCCAGAAGCCTTGCAGTTTTCCCAGTTAACCTAGCACTTGGAACTGCTTTCCAAAAAAAACCATTCCAAGCCTGAATTGAGAATTTTGTTGGTTTCTAGCTTCAACGCTAGACCAATACTGTCAGACAGGGACCCGATAATCATACATGCTAATTTGTTACATTCTGTTTAGACAAACCAGCGAAATACAATTTGGACAGTTTGAATGCCTAGCTTTGTAACGTACGCACTGCCAATTTTTTTTTTTTTACAGCGATCCGTTTAGCTGAGAAGTCCCTTTTCCTGCCACCCCCCCTCAAACAAATAGTGCATAAACAGCTCTCTTTGTGGACATGTGGGTGGCTCTTAAAAGAGCCTTTGTTGACAGATGGAGAAAGCTTACTTGCCAAGTTTACTTGGAGCTGGTGTACTTGGTGACGGCCTTGGTGCCCTCCGACACGGCGTGCTTGGCCAGCTCCCCGGGCAGCAG
>PVLA01010297.1:9827-64976 GCA_004027455.1 Hydrochoerus hydrochaeris
CAAAAAGAGAGGAATTCTCATGACTCAGGAGGAAACTGAGGAAAAAGAAAAAGAAGAAGAGGAGGAAGCGTGGACGGAAGGCTGGAGCTGGGCAAGCTCCGGTCGCTGTACTGCATGCTTTAGAGTCAGGTGACTCACGATCAAGCTGAGATTGCAGCCCTGCCTAGAGCAGGGGTTGATGAGCTCCAGACCCTCAGCTGGAGGAGGCACTGTGGCAGGGAGTGGAAACAGCAAGTTGAGCTGCACGAACTTTGGTGAGTGACAGGAACTGGATTCCCCAGAGCAAGAGGACTGGCTAGATGACATTTTAGAGTTGGGCAGGGCCAGCTTGAATCAAAACCCAAGGCAACATCGGTCAACGGTTCCTGGTCCAAAGCAGATTGTTGGGATCTGCTTGGGCTGAGCCAGACTCCTGGCTGAAACCCAATAGCTGGGGACAAGGCTGTCCTGAGCCAGTGGCATCCCCAGGGAACACACGAACTTGCTGAAGCATCCACTGGGTGACTGACGTAGGGGGAGGGGCCAGCTCACAGCATGCACTTCGCATATCAGCAGCAGGTGGGGAAGGCAGCACTGCCCTAGCCAGTGCGCTGCAGAAAAACTGTAAGCAACACAAAAGTCCTGGAGACCTCCACCACCCACCTGTCTGAAAGGGGCTGGAAACATGACAAGACAGAGAAACAGCAAAAGGCCTCCAACCACCAAACCAGGGAAAGTGAGTCCAGTAGAGGTAAATGCAGAGGAGGTTGAGGGCAGCAAACATATAATATCAGACACAGCCTCAATGGAAATAAAGAAATACTTCCGTGACCTCATCAACAAATTTAAATCTGAAATTCTAACTCAGGTGAAGCAAGATATAAGAAGATTAATAAAAGAAATCCTGGGTAATCCTCAAGTAGACACAAATGAAAGAATGGAGGAACCCAGAGAAAGGAGAAAAGCCTTTGATGAAGAATATAAACAAAATCTAGAATACATGAAACAGATCCAAATAGAATATCAGGAAATTAAAAACTCCATTGAAAGCTGGCAAAACCTTTTAACAGAAACTAAAGACAAACTTTCAAAATTTGAAGATAGATTTGCAACGTATGATCACAAAAGGAAGGATCTCTTAAAAATAACAAGGAACCAGGAAGCAACAATACAAAGGCTAGAAGAGGATTTATAACCTAAGAATAAAATATGTGAATGAAAATGCAGCAACAAATACAAATGAAATAAAAAGTCTATTCACAGAAATAATTAAGGAAAACTTCCCAAACATAGGTAACGGAAGTGAAGTTCAGATAAATGATGCATACAGAACTCCAGCCAGCTACAACCAAAACAGATCTACACCCAGACATATAATAATCAGGATCCCAGAAATCCATCACAAGAACATAATATTAAAAGCAGTCAGAGAAAAGAAACAGATTACCTATAAAGGAAAGTTCATCAAAATCACAGCAGATTTCTCAATGCAAGCCATCAAATCAAGAAGAGCTTGGAGCAAAATATCCCAAGCCCTGAAAGAAAATAACCTCCAACCCAGAATGATGTACCTTGCAAAACTTTCTCTCAGAATTAATGGAGAGACAAGATATTTCCACAACAAAGAGGAACTGGGGGAGTTTGTGACCACCAACCCAACCCTGCAAAGAATATTGAAGGACATTCTAGCGAGAGGGAAGAAAATCACCAGGGTTCCAGGAACAATGGCAGAAAGGCCTCAAAGAAAGGAACAGACAATGGAATAAAGAAGAAAAGTAAACAAACAACAATGACAGAAAAATAGCATAGCAGAGATAAGGCAGAGAAGATTGGTTATATCGCTGTTTTGTCTTGAGTGATTTTATTTGAATCTGGTATGCTTGTGAGTGTCGAGTCAAAAACAAAGGGAAACCAAATAACCTGTAAACACCCAAGAGTTGACTTTCTAGTTCATGTATCCATCAAACCTGTGGGAAAACTTTTTCAATATCATCTATAAAGCCTAAGAAAGATTCTGCCTGCAGAATATCTACTCTAGGAACAAAGCACAGATACCATCTGTATTCGGAGGTAATGTGCATTGGCTCAGAACGAAGGTCTTAGGTTCTGGTCCCAAACACTAACTACAATGTGACCTTATTAGTAAAAATTTTCATCTTGATATCCATTCTTTTTAAATAAGGATATTAGATTAGATTATTTCTAAAATTTTTCCTCTGTCTATAATTCAATGATTCTATGAATAAAAGCAGAAGACTTCTATTGAATCTCCAACAGGTACTAGGAAATTCTTTGTCCAAAACTCACAGGTAACTGGGTTTCCCCTCACCATAATAACAACTCCAATAATTCAACTTCCTGATAAATCTACCTTCTTCTACCCTTCTACTTAATGATAATATGTTATTAACCAATCGTATCACATTAAAATAAAATTCCACATAGCCAAATGAAATAATACTCTAGAGGAGAGGAGAATAATGGCTCTTTCAAACATTAAACTACAAAAGGTAAAGACAATTCTGTTTTCCAACTCACCAGAAAAAATATGGTCCAAAGAGAGCTATGCAGATCTGAGCTAGTGTTTACAGTACAGTCATTAATCAAATGCCATGTAAGTGAAATTATTAGACACGTGGTCATGATTAATGACTTCTTAACTTCATCCTTGGGTTACAAAGACTAAAACTTGTATTTTTGTTGTTTTTTATTTCAAATTCAAGCCTAGCCATCAAACAATAGCCTTTAATCTTAACTTCTGTTGAGGATTCCCACAGCTTTCTAAAATTCCTCAAAGCCTAGTGTAAATAACAAAGGCAAAGGTAATTTTCCAGCCAAGCAGTGACAGGCCATGGAAATTATTTAAAATGGGGAGAGGAACTACCCAAAACTTAAGTTTCTTAAAAGAGAGATTACAATTTCACTTTGAGGCAGCAAAAACAAGGACCAATACCTCAGTTTATAATCTCACACAAAAATCCCAAATCCACTTGCTGTTTTACCATGAAATAAGATAAATGATCACCCAGTAATTTTCAGATCATTATATCGCAGAAATCATTCTTATGCTAGAAAAAGTTTTAGAGTTCAAGTTAAGACAACCCCTGCCATTGTTCCTCTGGAAGATTCTATCATTCTCAAAGCCTTCTGAGATCCCTGGTCAAATCACCATCAACCTTTACCGTTCAGAGTGAGGCAGCCCTGTCTCATGATCTGTCAGCATCTCTTCTCACCCCACCCCAGCTCCATTCCTCCTCTCAGGGGCCTTCAGAGCAAGGTTATGGACACAAACTCAAAGCCCAAGATCTATCCATTCCCTAACCACCACTGTGCACCAGCTACCCCTTGGTCACTCTCTAGGCCTAGGAAGGGTGTACATTGGTAGAATCTGCCTTTAGAAGATAAGCAAAGAGGTCTGCACATGACCTGGGAAGAGTTTAAGGCCATTTAGATAGAAAATTGTGGGAGTCTCAGTTACTACAGCAAAGCTTAGAGGGAATGGAGATTTGAATTCTATGTAGGTCTCCACTCTGGCACAAGCTTGAATCTCCAAGAAAGACAGTGAGGCCCTCTAAAATCTTAAGACCTAAGGTAGAGCTCACAGTTCATAGGTCAAGTGCTGATACTGTTTCTGTTCTTTGAATTTTCAATTTTTTTTTTTTAGACAGGGTCCAACTAAGTAGTACAGGCTGGCCTTGAATTCACTTGTAGCCCAGCCTGGCTCATCCGCATGGTGATCTTCTGGTCTCTACCTCCCAAATACTGGGATTAAAAATGTGCACCACCACACCCAGCTTCAAAGAATTCTTCAAAGACTTTGACTCTGAAGGTACGGAACCCAGGCCAAGCATGACTGTGTGCTCTCTCCCCATTTGTACACAGAATACGACTAGATTAAAATGAATGTGAGGGGCATCATATGAAAAAAGACTCTAAGCCTAGCAACGTGTTTTATTCTGCACAATGTGACAGAAACAAAAGTAGTAGAAGCAGAAATTTGAAAAGCTCTTACACATTAGAGGATTTTCCCCCTTGATGCTCTTGGGAACCCTGCTGGCATCGTGTGAGAAAGTCTGAGCTAGCATGGTGAAGGATGGTAGACCGCAGGAGCATAACTGGGGTGCCCTAGTCATCAATCAGCTGCTCCCAGCTGACTCAGCAACTGCTGGTGTGAGTCCCAACAGAAACTAGCTAAGTCCTGCTGTGCCCAGCCAAAACTGCTGAGTCCACGGAATCAGGAGCCAAGTTAATGGCTGCTATTTGGACTAAGTTTTAGGGTGGTTTCTTGCAGGGCAAACAGTTCTAACAGATACAGAACTCAAAGCCTTATAGGAAAGCTAGATTTGTATACAGTTATAAGGAAAACACATAGATAATTCAGTGGAAAGCGTGATTAACCCCGCTAGGTCCAGCATGGAGGGATGGAGAGGAGCTTCAGGAAAAACACAAAGGAAATGGTGTATATTCTTTATTCTGGGAAAAATAATCATTTCAAAAGGCAACAGACTTAACCAATCTCTGCTGCTTCTGTCTGTTGCTACAAATCTCTAAAGGAGACAACAGGTCCCACTGGGAAGCTATGAGATATTCCTTCAACCGCTGTTCTCTCTTCCTCCCAGATCACGCAAGACCTTGAGGATGCAAACAGGCTACTCACGTACTTGACTCAACTGCATTCAGCTCACTATGATTGACCAAAAGAGGGGCTGAAAAAATGACAATGCACTGCTACAGTCAATGGTGTGACCAGCACACTGAGCAGATAGCTACACAGAGGGAAAGAAAACCCTCATCTAATGAGAGGCCTCAAAAGTCAAACTGGGAAATGTCCTCTCCTTTGCACACACACTCCAAGACTTTAATTACAGCTTTAGCACCAAGTTTTTAATGTGTTTACTATAAATATGCTTAAGTGATTTTAAGGATAAAAGGAATCAAAGTGCAGTTTATAGATAAAGGTATGCATTCTTACAGTACAATGTTATTTTAATAGAAAATAGTTGTCTAACCACGACAGTACTTATATATCTGATAGCATAACTGTGATGGACTATTACAAAATTATGAAAATCACACTTTCAATGAGCATTGAATAAAATGGGAAAATTCTCAGAAAAACTGGATTTAAAAATTACATACACAGAATGGTCCCAATTATGTAGAAAAATATAGTCATGTGTAAAAATGAAAATATGCCTAAATGTCAACAGACTCCTTGGGCAAGAGAATGAAGAGGGAATTTTTTCTTCTTAACATTTTTCCAAATTGAAATATAAAGTTATTATTGAATCAGACAAACCAAACTTAAGGATTAGACTATAAAGCAGACTGTATATTTTAAAAAATCAAGATCATGAAAAAATAAAAAGCTAGGAAATTATTACAGATTAAAGAAGATTAAAAGTCATGACAACTAAATATAATGTGTGATCTTGATTTCTTAGACAAGGAGAAATACTCTCTAAAGAACATTGAGACAACAGATGTCTTAGTTACTTTTCTTGTGGTTGAGACAAAACCCCCAACACCCAAAGTTGAAGGAGGAAATGTTTATTTAGCTCACATTTTGTTGAATTTTCAGTCCATAATCAGCTGGTTCCAAGGCAGAGTGGCACATGGCAGACAGGCATTGCAGAGTTAAAACAGTTCATGGTGAGCAAAAGGTAGCAAAGCAACAAGAGATGACCAAAACTCTTTCTATCCCTTATATTTTATCCGGACTACTTAGGGTGGGTAACACTCACACCCTTGATTCTAGAACACTTGATCCTACCCTTGCACCATGAATCAATTCCAGCATCACACACTCTAGATCCAGCCACCTCTGAACAAGCCCCACTTATGACTGCATGAGTCATTTCAGGGGACATCTAGACACAAGTCATAACAACAGGAAAATTTTGAATATGGACTATCTATGTGATTATACAAGAGATTGTCTGTGTTCTTAGGAAATACATGAGGAGATGGTCAAGAGTCAACAACTAACTCTCAAAGGTATGTTCACGCACTTGTGTAGGTAGAGAGGGAGACAGACAGAAAGAGAGAAAGGTATGGGAGGCAGGATAACAGAGGGAAGGAGGGAGGTTACAGATGAAAGGAGAGAAAGAGATGGATGGAGTGATAAAGCTAATGTAGCAAAGCATTAACAATTTTTTTTGAGATGCAGTCTTGCTATGTAGTCCAGGATGGTCTTGAACTCATGGCGATCTTCCTGCCTCATCCTCCTGAGTGCTTGGATTACAGGCATGCATCACCATGTCTGAGAACGTTCACAATTTCATTGCAGAGTTTTAATTATATTCTACAACTCCTTTATGAGTTTGAAATTATTTCATGAGAAATTAAGTAATTCTATATCTGAAAAAATGAATTTTAATAAGAAGTCTTCAATACTTCTTGTAAATTCATGATGCTAAAGGTAACTTTAAGATTTGTTTCCAAAAATGTCATGCAGTACTTTCATACTAATCACCAAAATCTTCTTGAAGAAAATGAGGTAAGAAAGGGAAAAACCTCTCTACGAACCATGCGTGTGCTGAAAGACATGTTGGTAGAGGCTGGAATCTCTCCCTCAGCACCCACTGGAGGCCAAAGGTGACGGCAACGCAGGACGGGCAGGAGATACCGGGGACCCGCCCACACTCTTGTGTACTGCATGGGCGAGTCTACCCCTTAAGCACCTGGAAGAGTGTCCTATCTACAACCTTCTTCCCTCCTCTCCAGCAGTCTGACCCTGGCTCTACGGTGCCACTTGTGGCTTGGCCTGGTCCTCTGCCTGGAGTCTTCTTTTATCTCATGGGAGAATTTCCCAGTTCTATACATTTTCCTAAGTATAACTGACAACCACGCCTCTGGGTAGATGTTACAGAAAAGGACAAAACTAGGCAGAAACTATTTCTTATTAAATAATATTATACATTATTCATTTCCTTAAGTTTCAAGTTACTGAAAGAAGATTTGATACGTAAAGAATACTTTATATATTATTTTTAACTCAATATCAGGATCACTTTATAGAATTTTAACTATATTCAGAAAAAGTCAAATCATTAAGAATTACTTTTATCTTAACTATGAATAGTTGTGATTTACTTGATACTTCAGAGGACTAAACAATTGTTTTATATGGAATTAACTGAAAAGGTAAATAGGTCATTACAATGCGAATGGTCCTTTTTTGTTACACAATTGACAAAGAAAAGTCGCCAGCCTTTTGCCTGTAATCCCAACACTCAGGAAGCTAAGGCAGGATGGACTGTGAGTTTGGAGCCACCTGGGGCAATGTAGTAAGGTCAAAGCCACCTTGAACTCCACCGTGAGGCCCTGCTTCAAAAAAAAATCCACAGGATGTTATCATAAACTTCCTTGCTAAAATAATTATTCTTATGCTCTGGAACTTGTCTAGTGCCAACATAATAAATTTTATTCATGACCAAAAAATACTTCTCAATTATCCACAAAATAATCCAAGCCTACCAGACATGTACTCAAGTTCAGCAGAGAAAATACATCATTTTTTGGTCATTTTGTTTTATTTTACTATTTATTCTGCCCATGTGTTTTGGATAAATCCAGGTGATGAAATTTAAAGATGCAATAGTTGGTGCCTGTTTTCTTATACTACAAATGCTGTGTGCTCATTACATTAAATATTTTTCAATATAAACCAAAGAAAACCTCAACTTTAATTCCATCACCAAACAATAATCAGTGTTAATGTCTCATCTGAGATCTTTTCAGATATTTTAATGTATACATTTTGCAAAAAAATACTGCCATATTCTGCATAGTGTTTTATAACCTGCTTTATCCACTCAGCAGTGTGGTGTTATTCCTTGGCAACACATACACCATCAGGGTCACAGGCTGCATGTTAGTCCCCATCAAGCTGTATCAAATGTCTGAGGTTTAACCTGTTTCTATTTTCTTCTAACATATGCTAATTTATTAATAAACAAATACACTGAAATCACTGATTTCTTTCTAAGGAAGAACAACCTTTCCTATAGTCACTAAACTTCCCACAGAAGGAGCTTCTGCTCCGTCCACTGATGGTGTCTCTCTGAGCCCATCAGACAGTGAAGTCCACGCCCTCCACTGCAGCCAGAGTGGGCCATGAACAATGTGGAGCTTACTTTCCAGGATAAAAATAGTGAGGTCATATTGTACTGAAGCATTCTTTTCTCTTATTGGTGACTTTTACATATAAAAGTCTTATGAAAACAAAAATGTTATGAAATCTTATGAAAATATAATATAAATTCATATTATCTATTTAATAAATTATATTTATAGAGAAAAATAAAACATTCTTGGTGACACACAGTTGTCATACACTAAGAACATATTGTTAACATCAATTCTTGTGAATAAGGGAAATTTTTACCCTTCATTCATTTCACATACAAAAGCAGCAATGGGATGATTTTCTTGCTTGATACAACAGACCACAAAACCTCTTTTGGGAAATTAAAAACACACACAAAACTAACCTAACCAAAGTGATTTAATCCAATAGAAGCCTTAAAGATCATATGGCTCCGCACTTCATCTTGAAATAAGTAAACTAAAGATGAAGAGACTGAGATGAGCGAAGTCATGGTAAATTCATTTATTCAACAAATATTTGCTGAGAAATCTACTCAGTGCATGTCCAAGGTTTGGCAGCACAGATAAGATCTCCAACATCATGGAGCATCCAGGAATCATGCTGAAGGTGGCTGATCTCTTGCTAAATTACACGGCTGGGTCTTCTGACTGCCATGCCAATAGGATTTCATTCATTTATTCATTCATTTATCCAAATATTAAGCACTCACCATGTGCCAAGTTTTGGTCCAGGTTCTGGAGACAGTGAATATGACAAAGGTCCTTAGAACTTTCATTCTAATAAGCAAGATTAATGAAGAATTTCTTATTCTAACAAATAAGAATGATGGTGTTAAGTGCTGCCAGAATATTTAAGCACAGTCAATCAAGCAGAGACCCAGGGAAAAGGGGGTGCACCTTTAGCAAAGAACATCCACGTTGGCCTCCCACTGCAGACATTAAAATTACAGCAACTGAATGAACCAATTTTTCAATTATAAGTAAGATGTTCAACAGATGGCCTCAAAAATCAAGACATTTAACAATAAGGCACGTGCATTTCACGTGTTTTACTTTCTCCTGGGTTATTCTGACTTTCTGACATTGGACTAAGCTATTTGTCTTGCTAGTGCATCGTGAAAAAAGAAAATTCACTTCCTAGAACATTGCAGAGTATACTAGCTCGCGTTTATAGAATCTTTAAATTCTATATTATTTACTCAAATAATACTACTTATGCACTGTTCACCCTGTTTAATCCTCACTGTACCAAAAAATAATTTCAATTAAATGCACCATAATCACCAGTGACAAAATTTTAATTTCAAAAGATAGCCAAGTTTTAAAGAGAAGGCATATGAGATTCAAACTATAAATGCACATATATACCTGAACTTTTCCAGCTTGTTCATCTGACTATGTACTTACTGTCACATCTGGAGACTTAGCTAACATAAACAACAACAACAAAACTATTTTAAAAGTCCACTTGGAGAACTAAATGTTAACAAATTCTATATCTGAAAATCACTTACTTCACTCAGCCAGGTTCTAAGTTTACTTTCTAAGCACCACCGGGAATAACACCAGAGCAAACTGGTTAGCTCAATGCTCAAAACTTCACTTCCCAGACTCCCTTGCAACTAGCATTCTTAATGCAACTTAGGTTTCACCATCCAAAGAGCTTCCATAAGACTTGACTTGAGAAAAGCAGTACTCAAGGCATCATTTTGGTGATGCACATCTATTAGGCAGCAGACCACATTAAAGCTAATGGCATCCTTAGTAGTCTGAACCCTGAGTCACAGCAAAGGTAGAAATTTCCAGAAGACAACAGTTGCTTTGTGATTCATGGTTGTGGCTCAGGTGGTATGATCTAGAAATAAGCAGCTGGCATACAGACAACTGGTCCTGTCTTCCCTAAAGGTAATAAATAAGGCAGCAGTTCCTCTGGCACTGAGCTCTGTGCTGTTGTTTCTAGAGGCCAAGTTCAGAGTCTAAACCTCTGACCTTTCCAATGACTGGATTAATATGCACCTAATTCCATACAGTAAATGCTTTTATTTGTATTATTCTTTTTCTAGTTAGCTAGAACAGCCTCCAATTTCTACAAATGACCTCTGAGTGCTATAATATTAAGAGAATGACTTAGAAATATTTAACTATCAGAACACCTTTGTGCTTTCAAATATTCAAAGGATCAAAATGGTATAGATTTCTGTAGACAGAACCAAATAAAGTACATTATGTAATCCTCAGTTCTTTTCTCTAAGTAACAGAAAGAACCTTACATTAAAAAACAGAGCTACTCAATACATTATTTTTCATTCAAATTTATGATGATTTGATATTTGAAAACTACAGCAAAAGAAGAATATTCAACTTCCAGTCCTTTAAACAACTAAAATAATGGCTTTCTAAGGCAGATCTTGAATATATGTTAGCTGGACTGAATATGGGCAGAAAAGTGTAAATAGTTGAGACTATTAGATAAACCAAAGTATACTAGTTTTGAACGAGGAATAGCAGATCAAAGTAGGCAGGCTGGTCCACAAAAATAAGTACAATAACATAAAAATCTATTTCCTTTATTTTACAATTACATACACACTATCAGAAAAAGTAGGGCACTCCATGTTGGAATTTTAGAAAAATTTTATAAAAGCTAGAATAATGTAACAACTTCCTACAAGAGAAGAACTGAGCAGATGGATAATTTCCTCAGCATCATTTTTGTTTTTCCATGTATTTATATTTTGATTTAAAAATAGAAAAAGAAAACTTAACCATAAATGTGAAAAATATATTTATCAGTGTAGTGGAATTGCTTCACAAAGGTCTCGACAGAACCCAAGTATCTCTGAGGGCCAAAGCCTTTTTCTTATTCCCTAGGAATACTAATGGCATACCTTTTCAGAAACATAAAAACATGGCACAAAAGAAAATAAAATCATGGCCACTTTGCTCTCCTTTTGATGATAAATGGAGAACCCTGGATTCACACCTAAGGAGAAAAGCAATGTATCAGATTAGTGTTTGTTTTCAGCTCCGTCTCTTTACACAAGTCTGCTTGCCAGTTCCTCGATGAAACAGGAGCAGTGTAGCAGATCCTCCACCTGAAATGTCTCTAGTTATTTTGGAAAAGTCAGTTCTATCTATAAGGATTTTTTTTCATGAATATATGTCCATATTATTCACATCATCTTATTCATGACATACAAGATCAATTTCCCCAAAGATTCTTCACCAACTTCCAAAAAAATTGAAGGACTATTACATTAACAGTTCTCGAATTCTCAATTTGTATGCAGGACTTTAGTTAACTGTCATGGAGAAATACAACAAAACAGAAAACAAAGCTCCTATCTCTACAGAACTGGAGTTTAGCGGGAGGAGAGATCTTTTTTGTCAATCTATGTTACAAAGAATTTCATTGGGTATCTACAAACTGTTAGTGATTCTCAATTTGGGAAATTGTTGGAAATCTTACCTTTACTATCCACTCTTTGGTCTTAATAAATTTTAAAAGAATTCTGTATTTTAAATAAAAATTTTATTTTCATGTTAGCAAAAGTTAGCAACATGTGTCACAATGGCCAAAATTACCAAGATGTATCACAGTGGTTGCTCCAAGAATCATTGTCCTGAGGACCATGAGGAGGAGTCTGAATGAGCAAATGAAACAACAGAGCTCAGCAAGGAACACCCACTGTCCCTTAAAGCCTGCCCATATGCAGACAGCCCACCTAAACCCAATTGTGATTCGAACCTTGTGGGTACGAATGAGGCAATTCACATCTAGTGAATCTGAATTCTTCAGTGCAGTAGCACAAGGTCAGACAATTAATTGGGTTAATAAGAACATGCCACTGGGGTGGCAGTGTAGCAGGGAGTAGAGGACATCAAAGGCAGACAGTTTGTTCTGCTCACCATTACAAGTGAGAAAGTCATGACAATAATGCTTTCAGACAATATAGCCCTATTCTTAATTTTTTAGGAACTTAGTTATTTTGTTTATAGATTACCTTTGTCTTTTGATACATTTTTGCTTCTAGCATCATCTTTTAGCCAATCAGCATGTCCACAGAAGATGAAAATGGAAAGGAGGTGGAAGCAAAACTTAAGGTAGCCCAGTTTCATCTCTTGGCAATAAATTCAGAAAAAGTAATTGTTGTGGAGAAAGACTAAAACAAACGGAGTTCTCATCTTGGACCTGTTCAACTTATAAACAATACAGTTAAATGAGAATTTAACTAGAATTTTTTTGCTTTAACAGTTTGCTTTAAAAAATCTTTCTATTTGAAAATGTTTAATACGCATACAATCCTTCAGTTTATAATATTCTTTTGCTTACCAAAATGTGCTTTACATATGATACTTTAAGAATACACTTAATAAAAGCTTATCCGTGTTATGGAAGAGTAGAGCAGATGCAATTATACTTACTTTCATTCATTTTTGTATTTTTAGGGCTTATCCTAAAGCAAAATGAAGAACTGTGATTTAAGTTTGCAACATTGACTGTTTCCCATTTCCTACTAGCCTCTTCTCTGCATCATGAAAGTCTGTAAGTGGAAAAAATAATGTGGATCCACAAGTGAAAAAAATCTTATTTTCAGTAACCATAACATAAACAACTATTATACATGTTCAAATTCTCAATCTGCCATGATTAGATGGGTATTTCTATAACTTAGCTAAGAACCTGGAACAGCATTAACCTTTAATTGAAATCTTTGCAAATATAATATGAAATGCAGCAAACAGCAAAAATCATTTCAATATAAAGCCATGAGTATTCCTATTTAGTACAACCAAACAAAAAGTAACAGGGCAGGGGATATAGCTCAGCAGCACAAGGGCCTGCCTGGCAAATTCCCTGCCTGAATTCAATTCCCAATACCAAAAAACAAAACTCTGAGTAACAATACTTCATCCCAAAACATTGTATTGTAGTAATAATTATGGCATGAAGAGAGCTTTTACTTTCTTTGATCAAACTATACTCAACAAATCCCATTTGATCGAAAAAGGTGTAAAGAGGACTTAGTATGTTCCGGTGTTTTCTATTGGAGTTATAAAGATAAACCCAATATACATGGAATTTAAGCCTAAAAGAAGAAACAGCCACACATGAAACAACTGCAAAAGCCCAAGACGGGTTCAGAGGTTCAGAAGAGAGAGGATGTGGCTAGGGTTATCAAAGAGGGCTTTGTAGAAGGAGGCATTGAACTGCACCAAAAAAGAGAGAAATGATATGCCTGATCTTGACAGTGGACAAAAAAAGAGAGGAAAATAAAATGTAAAAGTTTGAACTGTGTTTTTTGTTGTGCTTTTGAGTTTTTATTGGGAAAAAAATCTCAAACTTACATAAAAGCAAAGCGAACAGTGTAATAAGTGCACATGCAGCTATGTGTAACTCCGATTACCAGTTCATAGGCAATCTTGATGTCTCTTCTCTCATTCACTCACTCCCATACTCTTCTCTTCTACCAGATTGTTCTCAAACAAATCCTAGCTATTCCATCATTTTGTCAACAAGAAATTAAGTATGCATTTTGAAAAGACTGTTTTTAGAATTGCTACATTTTATATCTATTTAATAAACACTGCTCTAAGTGATTTATAAATAACTCATTTAATTCTCAAAACAATCCTATAAGGTAGGTATTATTATCCCTGTCCTTTCACTGATGAGGAAACTAATTAATACCTAGAAAGCTAAATTACTTGTCCAAGGTTGCCAGGCTGCTAAGTGGCAAGTCACAATTTGAATTCTAGTATTTAAGCTCAGATCAATGCTTTGAAAGCCTACTGCATACTATTCTGCAAGCAAATACAGTATTGTATTTGGTCCTTCAGAGACAGAAAGTAACCTAAACTTTAGTCTCACATCATATATTCCAACTTGTGTTTGAAAGAGATATAGATAGTCCATCCACCCAGAAGAAAAGGTATAACTGTCTACATTTTCCAATGAGATCATACTTGCTTTTAAAAAAGTTTTAGTAGACACTGATTAGAAAAAGCAATAATGTATTCTAGAAGTGGTTGAATAAGTACGAGAAGAGCAAGTCATCAGGGCTCCTTAATCATATACATGCATTTGCCAAGTAATACATTATCTGCATATCATACTTCAACAGTAAAAGTTACATAGTTCCAGTGTATTTTTAACAATCCAATTTCATCAACCTTCCCACTGTGGACCTTCTCACTGCAACATTTCAACATAAAAACTATCATAGATATCCAAAACACTGAATTATTTTGACTTGCACAAACACCACAATATAATCGAACTTCAGGAACTCAAATGCAGGGACTACTGCCTTCCTCAATATTTTTCAAATAATTAAGAGCCCAATTAAATTAACTTAATTACTAAAATTTGTACCTGTACACATGTATTCATACATAAATAGATGCATATATATAGTATCCCATGTTAATATCTGAAAATCTAGATACCTGAAAAATAAATGTATTTGCATTTTTGCATGTTGATGTCACATTCAATTATAAAATATATCATCTCTATCATCTACCATCTCTGATTTAAAATTTTAAAAACTATGTTCATATCACACAAATCTTCTGAGTCCAAGGAAAAGAACTATCTACCATTTACTAAATAACATACTTTAATAGACGCTTTAACTGGGATATGAGGCCTCACATTCCTTTTCTATGGTCAATAATACTCAGGAAAAAATTTTTCAATATTTTGAAACTACTAATAGTAATAATGTCATACAATGATATAAATGTGCCTACTTTAAAGTGAAATCTATTAGGATGTAAAGAAAATAATGCCTAAGATTTGATAATATCATTAGAAATGCTTATTTTACTATCATGGAGAAGAAAAATAAAAGAAAATTCTTCTCTTACTTCTGGAGAAAAGCAACAAAAAGTATATAATTTTTCACATGTTTTAAGCCCAATAGCTAAAAACATCAAGCATCTTCACAGTTTTTGGAGCTTAACAGCTGTTCTTTAGAACAAGAAAGCTAAATACTTCCTTTGAGAGACGTCTGCTTCTCAATCCAAATGCTAAATATCCTTAGCCTGAGACCAGCTTCTCCCAAACCAAGTGATTTATCTCACAAATTTGCAAGGATAACTCCTGACAAAGTGGGACACAGCTAATATCATCACCTCTGAGGTCCTTGCCAAAGTCTCACTCCTTCCTCCCTGGACATTCCTGTTCCCCTTCGCACCATGTACCTTCGGTCCACAACCCTAATCATCCTGCAACCTACCACACAACTGACTTGCATATTATGTTTTCTATTATCCATATTCCCATTTATAATGTGAGTTTCTCAGGGGCTGGAATATTTGCATTATGGGCTTTGTTCTCTAGGTCTTAGAATAATGCTTGACATAGTAAGTATTCAATAGAAGTCTGCTGAGTTCAGTTTTAAATAACAGTAATACTTGCTAGCTAATGTTTATGGAGATAGAGCATCTACTATAGGCCAGGGACAAGCTGTACCCTTCAGACGCATTAAAGAAACTCATAACTACCTGGGAAATACAGATTACTGTACAGATGAAAAACGTGTTCCTTATAGAAATTCAGTAGCTTCACAGTAAGTGAAGCTCAATCAAGATCTTTTTCATCTTGTATATCCAGCTTGAATCCTTGAAGGACTGATGCCATTATGCCCTCCAAATACTTGAACCCCCATCCAATAACTACACGGCAATATACATTAACAAAGCTTACTTGAACAACTACTTCTAGGAGGAAAATATATAATTGTCAACTAGTGATTTCTTACTGGTTTTTGTTTTTGTATTTGTTTTGGGGTTTTTTTGAAATTTTGCATTATTTTCTATCCTCTTTCTGTTTCATTTTTTCCCTCTAAATAAAAAAAATTTTTTTAAAAAAAGCTGATAAGTGTCCTCACAAATTACGCCAAGCACATGAGTCAGACCTAAGAGTAACGATGGGATGATGCCTGTTCTCCTTGCTATGATTATACTACTCCTTGTATCTTAGTAACAAGTGAATAATTTTTAAATGCTGTATAGTTCAAAACCATGCTTTTATCCATATTGACAAACTTGATCTAAACTATTAAGAAGTGCATCTAATTTTGCTCTTTATCTGACTCCAAAAAGAAAAGGAACCTTTTGTTGAAATTGGACCTAAATGAGAAACAGATATTCAGATAGACAGGCCTCTGCGGTGGAAATTTCTGTAACTTCCAAAGCAGATACTAACTTTCAACCCTTTTCTCACCTATAGTAACAAGCTAGAAGAAAAGCAACAGGATTCTACACACACAGATAGAGCACACTGGGGCCTGGCCAGTATGGCAAGAATCTACAAGAAGCCATCCATCCCCTGGGTGTACTCATTACCAATGTCCTGACTTCACTTTTCCTCAGAAATGCTAACAAGAAAAGAAGAAGACAGAAACAATTTGAAATTGAGAAATCATTCCTACAATATTGGGAATGTCTAAGCACTACAGAAGATCTAGCAAAGTACAAGGCATAATTCTATCCTCAAAAGCCAATTGGAAAGCCAGACATAAATGCTTAAAGATAAGCAATTTGAAAATTAACTGGAAAAAAGTATAAGTTTCATACTCAATATCCCAAGTATCAAATAGCCAAGAAATGTTAACATCTCAAGAAATATTAGACCTTAGGAATTCATTACAAAATCTTTATGATTGATATAATTTGAAAGTCATTTCAGGTTTGGTTTTCTGTTATAAAGTAGCACAATCCCCAAATCCTGTTAAAATTATTCTTTAAGATTCAACTTAAAGGGGCTGAGGATTTAGCTCAGCGGCATAAGTGCCTGTCTGGCAAGTGGGAAGTTGTGAGTTCAATCCCTGGTACAAAAAAAAAAAAAAGAACCCAACTTAAATGTGATGATGTCTGCCATTTTTCCTGACCCCCCAGTGCTTTTCACCACTCAGATTCTCCCTACATACCTCTTGTATACCTTTCCTAATAAGCTATCAGCCAGCCACATGACCCAGAGGCCACAGCCTATACCCCTTGCTCCCTGACACTTAGTAGGGGCTTAACAATTATTGGCTAAACTGAATGAAATAAAGAATTTACTAACTCTTAAGGCTTCAGAATCTGTCTTCCTGGAGAAAAGACATAAGACACATACTTTGTACTCTTTAAATGGTCTACTTGGCACATAAAAGCAAAACAACCAAAAGTTTTAATTAAAAAAAAGAAATGAGGGTATGCACCTGGTATAGTTACTGATACTGCAGTAGGACAGCAGCTATGACAGGCAGGAGACAACTTAAAAATTTGTGGAGATGGTTTACAGTGATCGTGGGACCAAGAATGTTAAGTAGCCTGCAAATCTTGGGAGAGTTTTATGCGCTGAACAATTATCTCACATCCTGCATGATTTTCCAATCTTTTGTTGCACAATGCTATAGGGAAAATTATCTGAGATGTAGCCTAATTCTATTTTATATATAAATACCAAGGATTAGGCAATATATTGAATTCCTGGGGATGCAATAATTGGCCAAATTGAGAGAAAATTGTACATTGTTTCATTTAGAACGTTTTGGTTTCAGAAGTGGGGAATAAACACAGGGTCTTCACACTGAGCTACATTCCTCCCCTCTAGGTCTTACTAAGTAGCTAAACCACCCAGGTGGATTCAAACGGGATCTTCCTTCCTCATCATCCTACTATACTGGGATTACAGGTGTGCACCACCATGTCCTGCAAATTTTGTTTGGGTCTTTACAAATAATTTTTCAGCATTTTGGAAAATCATGCCTGTGGCAGAAAGCCCCCTTGTGGAGTTTGAGTTATCAAAATAACACATCTGTACCCCTACCCCATTGTGGTTCTAGGCATTGGGAATTGTGTGTAACACATACCAAACTGTGCACCCTGTCTTCCATTTCTGCACGTGTTCTGATTCCTTCCTAGTCTCCTTCTCTGCCCCAAAACATCTGACAGTGTCTACTGTAAACTTCTGGCTTTGAACATGTGAAGTAAATCGTTTAACTAATTGTTCCCTGAAAACACTAGACTTTTTTAGTGCTCAGTTGCTTATGCATGGCATTCCTCCTCCACCTTTCTATCTTCCTAAGTCCTATTAGCACCTAGAGCCCATCTCATGTGATGTTTCCTGAATAAATCCTTCCTAGGTGTCACCTTCCCACATAGAGTTCCCTTTCAATAGCCTGTGATGGATACAAGTAGTTTTGGTTCTGATTGTGTGCAATTAACCACTTTCTTTCTTTCTTTAGTCTTTCACAGTTTTCTCATCATTTCATATTTTATCTATTACAGAAAGTTATAATTGTGAGGGCAGGAAACAGCCTCTACCTCTTTTTGATATGAGATGTATTTTGCAATAGATTGGCATGTAATAAATGCTCAATAAAATGTTCTTTGACTCAACTCTTCACTTCTTATTTTGGGGAACTAGGGTCAACATTTTCCAGAGCATCAGGTAGTTGCATGAGAGACTTCAGAAAAAAATAATAGGTGGAAATATTTCAGTTATAATTGGTCTCATCTAAAATTTATGGTCAGTAATGCTTTTTTATTGAGGATATTGTGAGAGTCTATCAAAATAATATGGGCAACCAATTCTATTTTAAATTGGCAAGGAATACACATGCATGTCAAACAAATACTTAACAGTTTCAGAATGGACAACATAATAGCAGGTGTAGTAGTATTTAATGGGGTCCTAATTCAAGCCATCATGCCTGGTTAAGTCTAGCTCTTTAATGGTTGGGTCTTCAACAGGCACTTAAGTCATCTGAAGCCCTGTATCTGCATTTCTAGTAGTTCCTACCAATGGTGCCCAAAAATGGCTTTACAATCCAATTGATTAGTGAGTAAAACTAAATTTGAAATATAAGCCACTACAATCAGAATTACAGGAAATGTTAGAAATTTCCATATTTAAAAAATTAACTTGAGGCCATGTGAAACTAATCAGTCTCCATCTTTAATTAGAGGAAAGTTAAATTAGAATGAAAATAATCACTAAAAAGTTAACTTCTGCCTTAAAGTACCATGAAATGTTTATTGTCTGTAAGTGTTACTTTTAACCCTCAAACAATGTTATGGGAAGTAAGTATTTTAGCAGCAATAACTGCATTACTATCTTGATGAGAATTAATGATTTTCAGTCATGACATTAATCTATTTGTAATTAAGAACATGCAGAAAGAGAAAATGAACAGCCAGAGAAATTTCAGGTCAAAAGTTTAAGTTTCTCTGTGGATACAAGAACAGAAAAAAATATGGTCAGTAAACTAGAGCAGAGAAATTCTAGGGTAAACCCAGCACAACTTGACAGTTAACTGTAACTGACCAATAAAACTATCAGCCTCACTTATGAAGAGATGCCTCTGAAAAGACAAACTCAAGAGGGAGTAAAAATCACACCCAGAAAATCTTGGCTCGTTTCAACTCTGCTAGGATCCTATGTGGCCAAGCTGTGAGCAGGCAGATGACAGTCCCTTTGGCAGGAGGAAGGTTGTACCAGATGGGAAGGGCAAAGGAAATATCACTTCTTAGGCTACATGCCAACTGTTTTCACATACCTCAACTCCAAGAGGAAACCAAAAGTTTATGCCCAAAGTGCTTTTTCCCAAAAGATCAAACATATGATGTTCATCTGCACATCCTCATAAAAGCAAATGCAAAAATCATTAGCCCTGCAATTGTACTTTAAGAAATTATATAAAGGACACTGAAAAGCATCTTTTTTCTTTCTCATATGCAACTGCTCTATCAATATAAAAAAATCCATAATTAAAATTTTCAATACAGAGTAGTTACTCCTTGCAATACAGAGTAGCACACCCAAGTTGCCATATACTACCTTAGGAAAGAAAGACCTCTCTCTCTCTGTCTGAAAAATTGCCTACGTTGTATGATCTGTAACTCAGTTATGCACGGCTGTGAAGATGCCATTAAATAGGTGGATTTGAGCATTTCAAATAGATCTTGCATGAAGCTGTTTCTCACTCAAAAATTTCCACTCCTTCACTCAATGTGCACATTACTGTATTGAGGCTAAAAACAGGAAAAATCTCTTGGCTTGATCCCAGGTGCTTTCTGAACAGCCCAGCGCTGCCTCTTGGCCTGAGCAGGTTACAGAGAAGATGCATTCCTGGCATGCCAGCAGCCACGCTCAGAACACAGCATTACACTCATACCTTGGAAGGTGGGACCCAGGTTATGACAAAAAAAAATTCCAAAATTGGTTGTCCCTAGGAAATCCCTTCTCTCAGCACCTTTTTAAGAAGCAATTCATCACCAACATTCTTACTTTCTTGGGGAAGGATAGTGGAAAAACATAAATGTCAACTGTGAATTAATTGAAGGGTAATTCTAAAGAGTTGGATTCTATGTAAAAATAATTGAGAATAATTTACTAATTTATTTTATTCATATCTTATCATGCAAAAGAATGGCACATGACAAAAATCTACCTCTAAGGTCCGAGAGTTTTTACAATAAATACAAACAATTCTAAGTTATAAGGATATATTGTATTAGTCTAACAGTGATTTTCATTTTTAGCTGTAGAGAAAATAATGCTGCTTCTAAAAATTGTGGAATCTTTGATAGATAACAGGTTGTGATAAATACAAATATATGAACACAAATATGCAATGTATAACCAAAAGTATCACAGAGATAAAATACACAAGCAGAAATACTAGGATGACATGAATGCCCTTGACATGCAAGCACATATTCAAGGCCTATTTGTTAATCATTTCCAAAGCAGATAATGAATTGTTATTCCAAAAAGAAACTGGGTCCAAGTAAAAGTAGGTCTTAAAGATGTACAAAATCTAAGTGATGATCATAAGTACATGAAACATAGTTTGAGTGAATCCAATTTTGTTATAGAATTAATATGTATAGATAAAGCTAGGAAAGGAAACCCATGTCCCCTGTTTCTCCCCATGGTATGTTACTGGACCATCTGCCAGTAGAAAAATCATGGACTGGATGAACAAAGAATATGACTTCTCACATTCCAAATATCTGGGATTTGAAGAATAAACAGTCATATCACAATACACATTTCTAGTACAACAATCACTGTGGGGATGAAAAGTGGAGGTTCCCTAGCAGTTTAACCAATAGCATTTCCAAAATGGACTAGACAGAGTTATATCAAGTTTCAAAATCAAGTAACTCTCACATGGATACAACTTTGCTCCAAATCTGTTCAGAGGCTGCCCTCAGCACCTTCACCCTGTGGGGAGGCCTGTCTCTGTGGTCTGACTCCCAACCCTGCCCAAACCACTCCCTGGCCTTCTCCACAGCCATGTGAAGCTCCTGCTGACTTCAAAGGCTGTGCTCCATGTGCAGTTACACATGTCACACAAGAGCTGGAAAACATTCAGCCTTTATTACAACCTTACGTGAACCTGAGCTTTTAAAATAAGACCTAAACCACTCTCACAAAACCCTAAAAGAACAATTGGGTGCAAGTGTTTTGACAGTGCCATCTACTTCTCATGATCTCTGAGTCATTTCAGTCAATTGACCAGGTATACAACAACATTTACCGCAAATGTTATAAATGTAGCATGCATAAGGACATAAAGATGCTCTAAAGGGATGCATACAAGCTTAAAGCATAATGAGGCATACAATACAGTGATCAGTAGCTAAGATATCCATAAGTCTTACTTGAAAAGTATGTTTGAAGGTTTTTAAAATGTCACAAATGGAAGTAAAATTAACTTAAGCTGGGAAATTACAAGGGAAAGCAATATGCAAACTTCAACTTACAATAAAATACATTTTTGCAATCTTTGAAAAGGCAATAACTCTCACCCTTGAATCCCCAAGAATTAGCACCATTCACATAGCAAACACTTAGTAAAGGTGATGGGTTGAATTAAAAGGGAAAAGATAGGATGAGCAGAAGCATTCTAGATGAAAGGAAAACAGTATAAGTAATGACATAAAGAAGAGAAAGTACAAACAGTGTTTCATGGAATGGTACCTGTGATGTTTGGAAGACTATAATAAAAAGCAATTGGTGACCAGCTCATGGAAAGCTTTAAACGTCACACCAAGAAGTTAGGATTTTATGGTTCAAAGAACTGGTTAGAGTTGTGCTCTAAGAAAACTCTCGCAAGAGTATTTAGGATGATTTAGACAAGAGTTGACACTGGAAGGACTGAAGCTATTAAATAAGCTACTTGATAAATCAGGTAAAAAGAAAGTCAACTCTGAACTGGAACAAAACCAACATTAAGTGTTAAGGCACCAGCAGAGAGCAAAGGCATCAATCAAGTAGAACTCACAGTGCTCAGCAGACGGGAGTGAGGGGAGATGAAACAAGTATGACTATTTCATGCTGGTTGATTAGGAGAATAGCAATGCCCAGCAATACACATGGAAAACAGGAAATCATCTATTTGTGGAAAATGATGACTTTATTAGTTTGGGCATTAAGTTGCCCAACGCACATCTTAAAATGTGGGAAATGGATCTGTGCTCAAGATCTCACAGTCACCTACCTGAGTCCTGATAATGGGTGAGATCACAGTGGAAGGAAGCTATTACACTTTTGTTACAAAATATGAGGAGCTCTTTTTTTGAGTCTCCTGTAAAGGAAATTATATGAACATGGAAGTTTCTTATTACTTTCTGGCAACAAACCTAAGTGATCAAATTTCCCTATTCCCCCAACTACCAGGGTGCTTACATGTGTTCATTCCCATTATTTTTATGATAGGAAATTTTCTTATCTCATTTTCTTGGTCTTATTTTAGTTACTTCTTTTGCATGGTCCTACCTTTTCATTTCTACTTCACACTATTGTTTAATTTCATACACCCAATATCACTTTAAGTCATTGCTGAAAAAAAAATAAATGAATGTGGTTTGTAGGAAATACACCATAAATCCTTTCCAGAAAAGCAGGACATAATAAATTTCAAATTAAAATTAAATTCTTTTGAAGGAGGATAGCTAAATCCTTATGAATTACAGAAATGCTTCTCTCCAAATAAGAAAGCCTGCTAAATTTTAAATAAGTTTGTGTTTAGAAAGGCAAATTAAATAATGATTAATTTCATCACAAGAGAAGTCAGCCTCACAAAAAGATTCTCACTCCAAATAGGAATCACAAGTTATACAACTAAGAAAATTGAAGTGATAATTAAAAACTTTTGGCAAGCAAAATTGAACATTAAGGCATCTCTAAAATAATAATGCAAATAGGAAACACTGTTTACAAATATTCAATTTATACGCAAGTGTTAAGGCAAGAAGCTGCTGAATAAAGCAAGCCACACAATGACAACTCAATAGTAAATGCCAGATCCCATTCCCAGCAGTGGTTGAATGTATATAAACTGTGATCTCTTTGTACTTCTCTTGGTTCCAGCCTAATAGCAGAGCCCTTTTCTCAGCTCAGGGGCCTCCACTTATCCCACTAGGCCCTCACAAGTCCTGTCTGTTCTATAGACAACTGGGAGTTTGTCCGCCAGTCTGGCAAGCCTTATCCTAAGCTCTGTTAGCTCCTTTTAACCAGGGACCAGGTCTCATCCTCACTGGCACAGATCCTTAATACTCAGGCAGATGGAGACCTAAATGGAAAATGTGCAGCATACATCCAAGTATACGTATTTTTCCTTCTGTACCAAATGGGTCCAAATACACCCACAGGTCCAAACCAGGAAATCTAAGAGTCACTCTAAAGAAAGATCACCTTTTAGAAAAACAGCCTGCAGATACAGGTTTGCATAATTTGTCTTAAATGTTATACCAAGAAAATGTAGCATTTGAAATGGGGCAGGCATCTTCGCAGCCCCTGCAGTGGGGGCAATCTCTTTGACATGCTTTGCCAAATACAAAACTTTGCTTAAGTGCTATTTTTAACCTATCATGTATTGAGAACTGTGTGTACTAGACATCTACTTTTTCAACTCTGCAAAGGATTTATATATATATATATATATATATATATATATATATATAAAATCTTTTAGGAAAAGGAAATAAACTCAAAAAGTCACATAAATTTAAAACACTTGGCTTTTTGCACATACAGCGCTGCCTTTCTGAATGATTTTTCTATGGAGAAGCAGCTCATCAGTTCAATAAGGCTCTATGCATCTGAGTCTTTCAACATGCACTTAATGAACACCTCTACCTGTGGGCTTAGAGAAGACTTTCAAGAAGAGTTAATAGCTGTTTCTTGAAAAATAAGTAAAGTTACCCAATCAGAGGGAAACACAAAGAGCCTTGCAGGTAGAGGAGAACCTGTGTTGCACCATGAGGACTTGGTTCGTCTCGCAACCTTAGCAGTTCAGCAGGAATGAACACTGCAGTGAATGCAAGAAGTAGCCACAGAATATGAACGGAGGCAGGAGGAAGATAATGAAGGAAACAGTATGCCATGCTAAAATCTTGGTGGTGGAGATTTTAGCAAGAAAGCACCTTGATAAAACCTGAATTTGGAAAAGTCCATTGTACTGTTGTTGAGTTATGAAAAGGGGCAATTTTGTGTACATTTTTAGTATTTTTTCTCTGCCAAGTTCACATTTTCAGGTCCTCAGCTATTCTTTGCATACCTTTTCCTCTTTGTTCTTCCTATTCCTCCCTCTCCTTCTTACCCTACCAGCTGCTGATGTCGGCTCCTGATAAAACTGGGACCACCCTTCTGTCCCCAAGCAAACCCTCTCGACCAGCTCCTGTGCCTCTCCGGTGGACAGGGTGAGGCGCCCAGCCTCCTCCTCCCCTTGTAAGAGATCTTCCACACGGGCTGCCTGGACCCCGGCCCCACCGCACCTCGCCCAGTGCTTGCTGCCTCTGTCTCCAGTCTTTCCTGTCTGTATCATCTATGCCTCTCCTCCTGGGTCATTCCCACCATCAAGCAAAACTTCTCTAACATCATCCCAAAAAGGATGCAGCCTTTGTACTAGACTCGCTTCCAACTTCTTTCAAAAAAGTTGTCTACGTGCTCTGTCTGTTAACTGGGTAACCATCTCTTCAACCTCCTTCATTTAGGCTGCTCATTTCCTACCATCCCAATAAAGCTGCTCTGTTCTCACTACTGTAAATCATCTCTTGATTTACCTTCTAGGTATCTGGTATCTTTTCCTTTGCCTTCATTGTAGGGTATTTTTCTGCTTTTCTTCTCTTTCCCCTTTTTTTTTTTTAATAATCTCTGTCTGAGTGATTTAACCTAGTATTATTTTTCAATTGAAACATCATTTAAGAACCATAAAATTTACCCTTTGAAAGTATATAATTCTGTGGATTTAACTATGTTTGTGATATTGGACAATCATTACTATCACCTAATTGCAGAACATTTTCATTGTTCCAAAAATGAACTATATCTCTTCTCTCCAGACTCTGGCAACTACTTTACTCCGGCAATGAATTTCTCTATACATTTGCCTATTGTAGACATTTCATATAAATATAATTATACAATATATGGCCTTTTACAACTGACTCCTTTCGCTTAAAATTATGTTTTCAAGGTTCATTTATATTGTAGCACATATTAGTACTTCATTCCTTTTTACAACTGACTAACACTCCATTGCACAGCTGTACAATATTTAGTTCATTCATTTATCAATTGATGGGTTTTTTAATTTCTTCTCACTTTTTGTATATTATGAAAAAATGCCTCTTGAAATATTTGTATACAAGTTACTCTGTATACATACTTATATTTTCATCTCTCTTGAGTATAAATCTAGGACTTGAACTGCTAAGCATAATGGCAATTATGTTCCCATTTTTGAGAAAGTGCCAAATTGTTTTCCAAAGTAGCTATAAAACTGTACACTCCTACCAGTGGTATATGAGAATTCCAATTTCCACATGCCCTCATTAACACTTACTATTGCCCATTTTTTTGTTGTAGCCATTATAGTAGATGTGAAGTGGTATCTCATTGTAGTTTTGATTTGCATTTCCCTAATGATGCATGCTGTCATATGCATATTAGCTATTTGTACTTCTTTGGAAAAATGGGTATTCAAATCCTTTACCTGTTTCTAAAGTGAGTTATTTGTCTTTTTATTGTTATTAATCCTTAATATACTCTAAATACTAGTCCCTTATCATATACATGTTTTGCAAAACTTTTCTCCCATTCTCTGATTTTTCACATTCATGATACGGTCTGAAGTTTTTAACATTAATGAAGAATACTGTAATTTTTTTCTTTTGTCACTTTTACTTCTGATATCATAGCTAAGATCATCAATATTCATCCATAGCTAAAATCATCAATATTTACAACTGTATTTTTGTAAAACAATTTTATAACTTTACTTCATATTTAGGACTTTGATTCACTTTGAGTTAACTTTTACCTAAGGTATAAAACATAGATCCAAATTCATTCTTTTACAAACAAACATCCAGCTGTCCCAGAATTATTTATTGAAAAAGCTATACACACACACACACATGCACAAGCACACACGCGCACACAAGCACTGAATTGACATGGTACCCTTGTCAAAAATAAACTGATTCTAAATATACAGCTTATTTCTGGACTCTTACATCTATTTCATCCATCTATGTCTATTTCTATGCCAGCATTACACTATTTTGTAGCAAGTTTAGAATTGGGAAGTGTGAACCCTTCAACTTTTTGTTTTGTTTCTCAATATGGTTTTGGCTATTTTATATCCCTTGCAATTCCACAAGAATTTTAAGGTCAACTTGTCAATTTCTCCCATTCAAGTACTAACCAGATCTAACTCTCCTTAGCTTCTAAAATCAGACAAGATCGGCTGCATTCAAGGTGGTATGGCCATAGATGGCTTGTCAATTTCTGCAAAAAAAGCTCATTAGTGATTTTGAAATAATTTCATTGAATTTACACATTGGTTTGTGGTATATTACTATGTTAACAATATTTTAGTTGCATAACTCATTAATGCAGGCTATCTTTCCATTTAATTTGGTCTTCTTTAATGTTTTTTGAATAATGTTTTCTAATTTGGGATGTGCAGTCTTGTGATTATAAATGTCAATAATATATTGAAAACTACTAAACAATATATTCAGTTAAAGTCTTCTATGCTGAAATACTCTTATATCCAATCACCTGCATAATTTATAAGCTACAATATGCCCAAACCCGTACTGTTAATGTCCAACCTCCAAATTTGTCTT
Source organism: Hydrochoerus hydrochaeris (assembly GCA_004027455.1). Taxonomy (NCBI): domain Eukaryota; kingdom Metazoa; phylum Chordata; class Mammalia; order Rodentia; family Hydrochaeridae; genus Hydrochoerus; species Hydrochoerus hydrochaeris. Next base: position 37,065 of record PVLA01010297.1, read on the forward strand.
TCCACTTTCATAAATGGTAACAATTACCCATCAGTGACAAGTTAAAAATGTAAGTCATTTTTTATTCTTTCCTTCTCTATCAGTATCTTAGTTTCTTTTCTATCATTGCTGGGACAAAATACCCAACACCCAAAATTAAGGAAGGGAAGATTTATTTAGCTTACAGTTTGTGGAGGTTTCAGCCCATAATCAGCTGGCGGCAAGGCAGGGTGGCATGGCACAGAGGCAACACTTCAAGGCAGCAGCCAGAGCAAAAGGGAGGTGAGCAAGCTTCTTTTCCTTCCTTACATAGTACACAGGCCACCTCCCCACCCAACCCCCATCCCAGCCTCCAGGGCAGGTATAGCATTCACAAAATCTCTGTGCCCTCCTCTTGCACAGGATGAGAATATTTACAAAGTGAGGATCCTGGTTCCCTGCTGAATCTCTCAGTTAAACTTCTAAACTTCTCAAGTCACACAATATATCAACCATAACAATCAACAAGTCGTGATAAATACAACTTTAAGACAATGTATATATGCTTTTCTCCATTTTCATCACCACTTTCTAGGTGACTACAAAAGACTCCTAAACCATTTCTCTCCTGCTACTTTGTCCATTAACCTCACACTACTTAGTGCAGTTCTGGTATATGGGAATATAAGCCACATAAATAATTTTAAATGTTCTAGTAGTCATCTTTCAAAAAGCAAAATGAAACAAGGAATACTAAATTTAACAATATATTTTACTTAACCCAGCCTCTTAAAAGGTAATTATTTCAATATGTAGACAACATAAAAATCACTAATAAGACAGTTTGTTCTGATTTCATAGCAAACATATGAAATTTGGTATATATTCTATACTTACAGCACATCTCAATTTAAATATTGAAATTTTACCAGAAATATGAGATCTAAATGTAAAGTTTATAAAATTTATAACTGAAAATGTGGCTTCCTCTAGCAAATCAGACTTAAATTTTCCAAAAACAAAATCTATCATGTTTTTAAGGTTTAAAGCTATTAAAATCATACAAAACTAAAACTCCAGTTCATTAGAAACATTAGCTATAAAAGCCATATGCAGTACTGACTACTGTCTTAACAAGCATTGACCTACAATGATCTTTCTAAAATGTAAATCAGATTATGTCACTACCCTAATTAAAACCCTTACTGGATAAACTCTAAACCTATTTTTGGCACCAACAAAGCCTACCTAACTCCCCTCTGCTGCTTTCATTTCTCATACATTTTTCTCCCCACTGAGCTCCAGTGACAGTGATTTACCTTACACTTTGCCAACACATAGCTTTGGGACACCTCAGAGCCTTTCCACATACTGTTCCTTCTAAAAGAAATGCTTTTTCCTGTTCTTCTCATGGTTGATTCTGCTACATTATCACCTGATGAACTAGGCCTTCCAGACCAATCAATAAATATGTTCATTTCTGAAAAGCCTGTGTCACTTTATCCTGATCATTTCTCTCATGGCATCTAGGCTGATTTATAAATGTGTATCTCTTATCTGATAACTATGATATATGATAACTCAAACAGACAGCAAGCTCTGTGATGACAATGAGTATGCATTTTCACATTTTAATGTAGTACCATACTGGTGCTGAAAACAGTGCCTGGCACTCAGTGAATGTTCAGTCGACATCATCTCCACTACACTTGTTCAATTTATTCAACATTTATTCAGAAGTTTCTGTGTGCTAGAAGTCAAGATAAATAAGAGACTCTGCCCTTTGGATTTTCATGATTTACTTTTAGAAGCAGATAATTTAATATAATGTAGCAAGTATAACAACAAAGAAATGTTCAGAGAATTATGGGTGTCCAGACAAAGAACAAATAACCTAAGAGAGTGTGGGCCAGAGATTTAGCTCAGTGGCATAAGTGCCTGCCTGGCAAGTGTGAGGTCCTGAGTTCAATCCTCATTCCAGAAAGAAAGAAAGTCAATTGTATTCTATGCATATAATCTAAGAGAGACAAGCATGTGGGAGGCAGTTTGAAGCTCCCTAGAGAAAATGTGAGCTAAAGATAGTAAGAGTCCAATGAAAAGCCATAATGTTATTCCTATAAAGGGGTCCATAAACACAAAGGCACTGAAACTATGGTCAGTGTGTCTAAACGTAGTATACAACCAGAATAAAGAAAAACAACAGGTAACTTTTAGACAGTGGCCAACACAAGGCCTTGTATGCAACAGCAAGAAGTTTAAGTTTTATATTGATAGCATTAAAAGTTGAAAATTTTTCACCATGACAGTAACATCATTTAATTTGAATTCCGGGTTTCATAATTTGAATTTCATATTGAATTTCCATCCCTGTGACAAAGTAGTTAAGATAAATCAACTTAAAAGAGGAAAGGTTTATTTGGGTTCATGATCTCAAAGATGTAATCCATGGTCACTGGGCTTTTGCTTTTGGACCTATGGAAAGGCAATACACCATGGCAGTGGCAACAGTGGAGGAAGCTTGTTCTCCTCATGGTGGACAGGAGGTGAACAGAGGAAGGGACCAGGATCCCCACGTGCCCTATAAGTGTATACTCCCAATAACCTAACTTCCTTCCACCATTTAATTAGTCAGCTTTCTCTTTCACTATTCATAACTGCTGAGTTATGAATACTTGACATTCATAACTTAAAGGAGGAGAGGTTTAATTTGACTGATAGTTTCAAGGGAGTAATCCCATGATTGGCCTTCTCCAGGCAGGAATTTCATGGTGAAAGGGTGTGGTAGACCACAGCTGCTTAATGCATAGTGGTTGGAAAGCACAGCAGGGGAGTAGCAGCAGAGAGGAAGGGGCAAGGGACTGGACACTTCTCAGTCAGTCCCTTCCTCTCTGCTGCTGTTCTTCTGCTTCCACGAACTAAGCAGCTGCAAAGCCTATATGATCTACTCCAGCACAACCAGAAGTGTGCTCTGCCAATCTTCTGGGTAGCTTCCAAGCCAATCAAGTTGACACAATCAAGGTTAATTATTCCATCCCTTGTCAATGTGACATCCAAATACATCTCCTTAAACCATACTTAATCCCCAAATCAACACAACATCATAGTTCCACCTAATATGATACACCTATATTGTGTACAACCAAAAATATACTAATCCTTTCCTCAAAGTCTCAAGAGTTCCAGTATTTTTCAAAAATGTCAATCAGAATCTCTCCTGAGACTCCAGGCAAAACTCTTACCTGTGAAACTTCTATAAGAACAAAAAGCAAGTTACATAATCCCAAGATACAATGGCACAGGTTAAACATTCCTATTCCAAAAGGGAGGAATAGAGCAAAAGGACAGAATCAGAACAAAGGAGGACAAAATTATAAGAGCAAAAATTAAGTTCTATCACTCCATTTCCAGCATCTAGGGTATATGGTTGCAATATGTGAGTTCCAGAGACCTTGAATGCTTCCATTTCTATGGCCTTGCTAGTTACACCAGCCTACACAGCCTCTCTTTCTGGCTAGCTCCACTTAGTCCGCAGCTTTCGTCAGAAGACCTTCCACATTCCTGGCACCTTCAGCTTCCTGGGATCTGCACAGCACCTTCAGCTTCATTCCCACAGCTTTGCATATTGCCCTTTCAGGGATTCCTTTGTCTGGCCTTCCAAGCTTAATTTTTTTAAAAATCTGAGTAAAAGCCTTGCTGACCCCACAAATCTTGCATTCTGCATGGCAGTGAAACCAGCATCACTTAGACAATGTCAAGAACTGCCAGCCAAGTGTGGAGGTGCACACCTGTAATCCTAGCACTCAGAAGACTGAGACAGGAGGCTTACCATGAGTTCAAGACCAACCTGGGCTACACAGTGAGTTCAAGGTCAGCCTGAACTACACAATGAGATCCTGTCTCAAAAAAAACAAACCTGCCAGTAGCTGGAGTTGTAGCCAGTCTGTTGGAACAGGGATCCAGTGCTCTCTGAGTACCTAGATGACTGAGCTCAGTGAAATGAAATCACAAGAAACCAATTCCTTAGAAGATCCAGCTAGAGTAGGAGTCCAAGAGACTTTTCTCATATGAAAAGTCTTACAATTTTACACCTTTGTACCTGTGATAGGTGGGGTCCTGCTGCTTTCTGAAATGTTTTCAAAGCATCTTTCTTTTCTTGTCCATGTTCAGAGTACTTTGTTTCTTTTTAGTGGCATTAATCTCTTTAGCAGTCATACTTCCTTTGACCCCAAATTTATATATGTTTTCTTTAGGGTCAAAATTTAAATCCTTCAAATTTTTCTGCTCTGCATTTTGTTCCCAATTCTCATTATTCATCTGGCTAAGAGTAGTTAGCAGTACCTACATCATAGCCTGAATGTTGAGCTGCCTTGAAATTTCTCCTGTCAGATCAATTAGTCCAGTCACCTGAATCTGTCTTCTTTAAAATCTCAGAACATCAGAAAAATGTTTAAAAAAAAAAAAACTCTTCTGCCAGAGTATAAGTCATATAGCCTATACTCCAATTGCCAGTGGAGCCCTGGTTTCCAACTGAAACCTCCTAAGCCTGACCTTTATTGTCAAAATTCCTATAATATTGTGGTCTTCTGTGATCCTACCACAATCAACCATCAGCCTCTTCTTATAGTATTCTAAGGCTTCCCTAGCCCACACATTCAAATCTTTTCAAAGTCCTCCTCCAAACCAGTTCTAAAGGCTTATAAACTTCACAGTCAGGTACAGTCACAGGATTGCTCCCATTCCTCAGCATTCATTTCCTGTCGTTGTCAGATTTTCCATTGTTAAAACACAATACCCAACACCCACAATTTAAAGGAGGAGAGATTTAATTTAGCTTATAGACTCAATCTTTGCTTGGAAAGCTCCAAGGCAGGAACATCACAGCAGAGGGCTGGTAGAGCAAAGCTGTATAGTTCATGGTGGCCAGGGAGCAGACCAGGGGAGCAGCACTAAAGAAGGACAGGGGACCAAAAAAATACCCAAAGTTATACCTCCATGAATCCCCTGGAAAGCTCCTAAGCCAATCAAGTTGACACAATCAAGCTCAGCCATCATCACTAGGGCCCATCTCCTAAAGGTTCTACCACCTTGCACTAGCACTGTAGGCTGGCGACCAAGCCTTTAACACTGGAATCTTTGTGGGACTCTCCACCTAGCATATATTAATCATGTTATGGCTGTGTGGAAGTTATACTGGAGGGTTACAGATGAGGAAAACATTATGAGCCTATTGCTACAGTCCAGAAGATGAATGTCAGTAATGTGAACTAATTCAGTAGTTATAGGCATTAGGAATTAGGCATAGATGACCAATTTCGGACATATTTGGAAAGTAAATCAAGCTGTTTGGCATGACCTTGGCAAGGGCAGTTTCAGTGCACTGATGGATAAAGAAGACACATCATCTTCCTTATCCACAGCTGCAGAAATTGTGAATGTAGTGATTAGTAACTCCCATATGTGACTGCTTATCAAGAGCAAGAGGATAATCTTGGAAAAACACAGAATACTCTGGCTCAGTGCCAGACCCACTGAGTTGGCCTTCATGGGTGAAGTCCAGGAATCTTTATTTGACAAGTTCCTGGATATACTCACATACTTGGCTTGGGAGGTACTGGAATTGACCAGTCTTTTAAGTGTCATTATCCCTTATCATTCAAATCTATTTGGTTCCTGAGTGACAGTTGTGTCATGGTCCTGGGGGAGGGAAGGCTGAACCAACAGCTGAAGCAGGCAGAGGCTAAGTTGGGAGAATCATAAGCAGATATGTACTATTAAGAAAATAGAAAGAGAAGTACAGGTGAGAGAAGGGATAACTCAAAAACTAAGGCACATTAGTTTATCAAAAGCAATCAATTTTTTCTCACAAGTGTAAAAACAAATCTCTAACTTCAAAATCCTCATGTTCAACCAATTTAAGTCACATCAACAATTTTGGTTAGTGAAAACAAAAAAAAAGTGCCTGTCTTATTTTGCTCAAGCTTCCATTGCCAAATATTATAAACTGAGGTGCTAACTAACACAAATGTATTTCTCACAGTTCTGGAGACTGGAAGTCCAAGATCAAGGTCCGGCCAATTTGGTTTCTGGTGGGGCTCTCTCTTCCTGTCTTGTAGACCACAACATTCTTTCTGGGTGCACAGATAACTTCTTCTTTGTGTGCCCACAGAAAGTGAGCCCCCAGGGCCAGGGATATAGCTCAGTGGCACAAGTGCCTGTGTGGAAAATGCAAGGTCCTGAGTTTGATCCCTAGTACTTTAAAAAAAAAAAAAATCAAAAAACAAAAAGAAAGTGACCTACCTAGCACGACTTCCTACAAGAAAAATAACCATATCAGATCAGAGCCCTGCTGATATGACCTCTCTAATCTTAATGACTTCCTTATGGGCCCTATCTCCAAACTCAGTTACACAGTAGGTTAGTACTTCAACATATGAAATTGGGAAGATATAAACATTCAGCGTATAATGTACCTAAAATAATATTGCTAAAAATAATAGTTAAATAGATTGCAGTCTACCACAGAAGCCAAAAGGTAATGTTAATGAAACAGTAGAAAATATTCAAGGGCTAAATAGTATGGAACTAAATCAGAAGGATGTGCGCTAAGGTCACAATCAGTACATAAAGGTGGTCAAATGAAGAGGTTCAGCAATGATCTTGAACTTGATGGTAGAGGAAGGATTTGGTTTGTCAGAAGTAAGGGAAAATGCATTCTTTCCAACTCTAAACTTACTCATTTCCATGAAGTTTACTACTATTCCTTCAGGTACCCATTGAAAATGTGGTACAGTTTTTTATTCCTTTCTCTCTCTTTCACCCACCACCAGTAATCACAGACCCTATTTCCATTTCCATCTGTAGCCATGCTGAATCAAACTCCCAATATCATCAGATCACTTATTTTTCATCAATGACCTGACCATTGTCCTTATGTATATATGTCACTGTGTGTGACCTACTTAATCTTTCTAAAACCTGACTAAAGCATGCCATAACATATCTTATAAACCTTAAAAAGCCCTCACTACTTCCTGAATTAAGTACCAATTCTTAATTTTAACGGTCTTGCATAGAAAACAGAGTATTTCCCATCTGGCTTGGGTGTCTAGAGAGAATAGTGGGAGAAAAAACTGGTGGAGTGAATTGGGGTCCCTGTAGACTCATCCTGAGCTATCAAATTCTTACCGTTTAATGTCCACTTTAAATCTTAACTCTTCTCATAAAATGTTTCTTAGCTTTTCCAAAGAGATGTGGTCCTTTTCTGTGATTATTCAGAACCAGTGGACTTCTAAAACCACCCAAATTCTATATGAACTCTCATCCTCAGTAATAAAAATCATAAACATATCACTGTTACTATGTGACAGACACTGTCTGAAGTGTTTTACATTTATTAAGTTACCTATGAGGTGGGTACTACTGTTATCCCATTGTACAGATGAGGAAGCTGAGGCACAGAAAAGTTAGATGATTTTCTGAGAACATGGAGTTGAGATGTGGCAGGGCTGGGATGCAAACCCAGGCAGGGTGGCTTTTCGAGCACATTCACTCTAAATTCTTTTCAACTTTTTATAAGTTCTAGAGTATAGTCTATGCAAATCTCCATCCAACTTTGTTGAAGGGAAACATTTTAACTGCCTTTGCATCCCATAATGGTGTTTTTCACAAAGTAGGTGCTTGCATATAGGTTGACTGTGAATTCTTTTTGATCACAAAAGACCATGTCTGGCACCGCCCATACTTGTTTCTGTGTGATCAGAAATAACCACTGCATGCACAGAAAAATGAGAAAAGTAGGATGAAAACACACAGAGGAGAAATGAAAAGCAAATGCTGGACAGGTGGGAGGTTCTGAAAACCAAGTATAGATTGAAAAGGAGGTTGCAACTGGAGAGACTTAAAAAGATAGATGTTAACATAGTGTTCTGGAAAATTTTCCTGAGAGCAGCAATATTCACATTAACAAGCAAGGGAGGAAATATGGAGCCAGGCTGTCAGAGTTACCCATGCATGAAGAGGGAAGAACCTACACCACAATGGTGCTGGGATTGAGGATAAAGGAAAAACTGGACCTAAATATCTTTCTGAAGAGTTATGTCACTAAAAGAAGTGGATTTGTTAGGTATTAGGATAAAAGGCTTTAAAATCAATTCTTGTTTTCAAAAAATAAATACAGTTTTCCTCTAAAACATCCTTATCCATGGCTGCTTCATGAAAGGAGCCATTCCATGAGAGATTCCAGTTTGTTTACACCCACACACTAGTATCTGTGAGTATTCTGGAAGGCCTAAAAGGGCCAGACCCAGGAAGGTATTAATGGGTTTATGTATCTGTCATTTCTTGGCTACCTAGAGACAGCCTATAGAAAACAAGCTCCTCTCTGACAATCACTAAGACAAATCATGGGCTCTAACTAAAAATAAATAAATAAATAAACAGACTCATCATCATATTTCGCTTAACCTCTTCCTGACTACACCACACTAGCAGCAAGCTAGTCACCAATCTTGTCTCTATTTTTGGGTAATAAAATGCTTACTGCCTTGCAGGCAGCCCATTCTATTTTTTAATTATATTGTGAAACAGTCACCATTACATGAAGTGTAAATCCGTCTGTCTTCAACTTTTGCTCATTTGTTCTAATTCTATCTTCTGGAAACATACAGATCAGTCTAAGTCCTCTCCAACTAACAGCTCCTCAAGTATCTGAAGATAGCAGCATGACCAGACCAACTGTTTTCTAACACGTGCCTCTTATCAGAATTGGTAGCCTGGCTACCCAGACGATAATAGCACCACGCATATCAAATTCAACTGGGTCACTAAGTTCTTTGAAGGAGTAGCTTCATACAGAGAGCCTTGCATGATTTCTGGCATATAGTGGATTGTCAAAATCTGATCCTTTGTAAAGACTCAGTGAACAAACAAATCCATCTGCTACTAGCATTTTCAAACATAATCTTTCTCAATTGGTCTCATCACATACTTACAAATGACATTATTACAACTTCTGTCTTCAAAAATAAAATAAACATCAATTTAATGAAAATATAAATGCACAAGTTATTTACCAGGCATGCAGGTAAATGAAATATCTTAAGAAATCTCACTGGGAAAAACACAATTTTTACTGTATACATCTTTTGAATGTGTGAAATATATATATATATATATATATATATATATATATATATATAACTCATATATTGCTTTTCCCATTAAAAGACAGTAAACACGACAAATTTAATAAAATTATATCCATTTTAACTCATCATATTAGAATAGTATGTAGTATGGTATAATGTGAATCATGTCATAAAACAAAGGAGTAGAATTGTATTAGATTTAACCGAGTTCAGAGGCACTCAACAATTTTAAATTGCTTATGAGTCATCCCAGGAAATACATTTTATATTACCTCCTAGTATGCATAAACAGTAAGACCCTGATTTACTAACAAATGCCATTCTGGGAGGACGTTCTTAACTCAGACTTGCACTAAGTCTGACAAACTGACTTCATTGGCACAGCAGACTTCACGTGCCCCATGATCCTGTCCTTTTTCTTTAGAATTGTGCCAGTGGCTGAATGATTCATTTTATAAGAACGAGTGCTGTCTACCATCTTTTCACCTCGGTCCAATCTCTTAACTATGTTCACTTTGGTTTCCATGGTTATCACTTGGCGCATCCTAGCAGTTCCCACCACATCACCACTGCTTTTCCTCTTGCTTCTGGACATCCTGGGCTCTGGTGGAGCCCTGTACAGCTGTGCACTATTGCACTGTGCAGTGAACACACAGCACCACAACCGCCACAATGTCCAGCAGACACAGGAGCTGCTCCTCCAATTTGTTCATATTGTATTATTCATTCTCTAGTGTTCACAAAGTGAATCCTAGCATGTCAGTTGCTTTTTTCCAGCTTGATAGTCTTCATTTATAAAAATTAACAACATACTCTTTTCATGATCCACTCAGGAAACATAAAAGATTAATGAAATAATAAATGAAAAAATCCATCTAAGTCTTGAAAGGCAAAAGTATAAAAATAGGGTTTATGTTGTATATATCTATTTGCGGAAAACATACACTGTGATAATACTAAATGTGAGGAAAGTTTTCTTTTAAAAAGATCCAAAGTTTTCTTTTGAAAAGATCCAGAAGACCCAAAAAAGATCTCTCTAAGTTAGCCTAGTCTAAAACTTAGTATTTGGGTACAACTTTAATTTTACAATCTTCACAAAATGAACTCTGCACACACACATAAATAGTAATACTGTTGTTCATAAATTTACTTCTCTTTTTTTAAATATTCAGAAAATATCCTGTCTAAATAAAAGATTTAAACTAATGCTTATTAGTCATGGGATGCACATTATGGGTCAGACAGCTGATATCGTCTTACTTAGAATGCACAGACACGTGAAGAACATGAAGCCTGTTATCCCTTTTCATCGGTGAGGAGAGCAGGCCCAGTGAGGCTAAATCCTTCCCTCCCTGCTAGCAAGAGCAGAGGTGGGGACTCAAACACCGGTCAGCGAACCCTGTATTCAACCACCACAGTGTGATGACTCCTTTTCAAATACGTGCTTCTGAGGAAATCTAAGAAAACACCATAAACAAGGTTAGTAAATGGATTCTTTTCTTTCAGTTGCATGCCACTGAAACAATAAGCAACGGAGTTCTTCGGAGGTCCTATTTTCAACACATGGTTCAGTGCATGCTGTTCATGACTACAAAATACCCTGAAGCAGTGGGAAATGAAGATGGCATACTGTCACAAAGAACTACAAGGTACACTTTAAGCCCTGGAAAATAGATATTTTTCCCCAGGGCTATTGGGACAAAACAAGATCTACAAAAGTAATCTTGCCTCACTCTATAATTGAGAGATGAAATATACTGCATCATCTTTTCCTCCAATAACTCCTCCGTCTCTATTACCAATTAATATATGGACCATTTTATGCAATATTAATTTTGCTGAAGTTAAGTGTTAAAATAATTTCAATGGCATTGATGTGTGCCACTCAGCTTACAATGGGAATTCACACAAAAAAGTCAGACCCTGAAAGAAGAAAATAATGGGTGTAGATCTGCTATACCAATACACATCTATTTTATCTAAAATTTCATCATTTCGTTCAATAGTGATCTTTTATTTAATTAATTAATTTATAGGCAACTTTTGTAGAAAGTTGCCTTTGTTTAAACAGGGCCTATCAATAGGCCATATCAGGTACAACTTTGAAACTAACGCCCACCTGGTAAGTAAATAATAATGTGTGAAAACACCCAATATCTCATTTGGTTCTTTCCTAGGCCCCTCTGTTGCCTAAAACTCATACCTTATTCAAGAGTACACTATCATAGAGAATTACCTGATCTGTGTCTGAGAAAAATACTGCTCCTTGTATACATCCATAATTTTGTGTAGAAAACAACAGTGTAATATGACTGGTAGTCTGCTACCAAGAGCGGCGACACAGGGGGATATCAAGGACAAGAAAGACTGGTCCAGAACTACAAAAGGATGGGAAAAGGAAGAGGCAGGGAGGGGTGGGGGGGAGGGAGGCACTAGAAAACAACAGGAGGAGGAAGAGACGATGATGAACTGGTTCAGGGCTCCCAGTTCTGAACACCAAGTCCTAAACCTAGATCTGATTTTTTTTCTGACCTTGGACATATCTCTTGGTTTCTCTGTATCTTAAAGTAGCTCCAGGAAGCTAGCAAAACTTAAGCCAAAAGAGTTTTTTACAGAAAGCTAATGAAATGTCAGTCCTTGTTTCTGATGAAGAAAAGCTAAATTACCTATGACCACAGATACAAAATATCATTAATGTGATATTAATAAACCTTCTGATTTGTTAAAATAGTTGTTGGTTAATGAAATTCACATCATTGAGTGTCACAACTTCTTCTTTACATTCCCCTTCACATTCTAAGCAATACATTCCACACTCAGTTTTGCTTTTAGAGTGTTTTCCCAGACATTTTTCTCCTTAAATTTATTTCACTATTTTGACTAAATGCTTTATCCCTAAATAAGAAAATATAAATATTAGAAGTACTGGTTCTTTGTCAGTCCTGATAAAGCAGCTGACCCAATCCATTCTATCTTACTTCCAATTAACCTTCACTGAATCCACTTGATATATATATATATATATATATATATATATATATATATATATATCATTAAACACAAACTGCATAAGACAAATTATACTTTAAATTGTTTTGCAGTGCCTGGAGCTGAATTGAAGGCCATGAGCATGCTAGACAAATGCTCTACCACCAGACTATATCCTCCTGCCCTTCAGCTCTGTTTTTAATCTCTCCAATGTCTTTTCTTTCTACTCTTCTCTCAACCCTCTCCAATGTACGGTATCTCTTTATGATAAAGTGACAGTCTATATTCAATGGCTTGTTGTCAAGTCAGGCCATGAGACACAGATCAGCACCTCCCTACTTTGACATTGATACTTCAGTACAGGCAGCCTTGGGCTAAAATGACACTGGCTGCCAAGTGATACTGGAAACCCTTATATGCCTACTTTCCATTTTATCACAGTTCAGTTTGAGAATAGTATTTTTTCAGGGGTGTTCATTTTATTTAAAAAGTTAATACCCTATACATTTTTATCACAGTTGATTTGCAATAGAGCCAATTGCCTTTAATTTGCATGTTCATTTCAAAGTTGCGGCCCCATACTTTCTCCTGATAGTTCTCTTTTTATACACATAAGCTTCTATATGTTCCTACTTCCTTGCATGTTTTTACCCAGTATACATAGAATTCAACAAATACCACATGTGTTCATTGATATTATGTGACCATGTTTATCAGGAATACCAATAGGAGTCATATCCAAGGCCACTTCCCAGCGTGGTGATGCCATGTAATCATAGGCAAATGATCTGTCTCTCATTTCCTCCCCTATTGGCAAGGGGGATGAGAAAACAGGTAAGAAATAGAAGATATGGGAAATGTGGAACAGTCCATGCCTGCTAACCATTAAGGGTTGAATAAATAAATACAGGCTCCTTTCTTCCTCCCTCCATATAAAAATGTGTTTAGTATCATTGTTTAGATTTTTGTGTCAATGCTGAATGTCTGAGAAATTGCAGAACAGACTTAGATTAGAAAAATGGCAAAACTTCAGCTTATACAGAAAGTTACACTGGATTATTCTATATGGTATATTTACTTAAGGTTCTCTTGACTCTGGTAAGAGAAAAAACACTTGTAGTCCCCTTTAAGTTAGATCATAATAATAAATAAAAACTCATAATTTAACTCCATTTATTACCCCTAGAAAAAGGTGCTGAATGAGATAAATGTCTGCTATATTGCAATGGATTGAATGTGGCTGTCCAAAACCAGGTAGAAGTGTGGTGACAGTAAGAGGTGGTGGGACCATTAAGAAGTAGGGTCTAGTAGATGATTAAAGTCTTCAGAGGCTCTGCACTTAGAAAGAATTGATGCAGTTCTCATGGGATTCTGGTTAGTTGAAGAAGTGTTATTAAAAAGATCAAGATGGGACCTTCCACTCTTTCACTCTGGCTTTCTGTCTTACTATGTGATCTCAGGAATGTGTATCTACCATGATGCCATCTGCTATGAAGCCCTCACCACCACATTATGCTGCTTAAACTTTCAATCTTTAATCTCTAAGCTAAGTAAACTCCTTTACTTTTTTAAATTCCCAGGCTCAGGTATTATGTTATAGTAATGAAAAATGGTACACTCAATACAGGTTCCATTAATAGAGAATCCACTAGTCCACCCCCAATACTACCTGCTAAATACTGCTTCCACTTACTCTCCCAATGTTCTGAATGTCTACCTACCCAATCTCATTCAGTCAAGTACATTTTTTGCATTAAGTCAAGTGCATAAGTAAACTCCAAAACAGAAATATTCTATGCAGTCCAGTTTAACTAGTTGTATTACTTTTCAGACATTATTAATACAAACAGAAATTAAGTTTCTTGTGGTAATTAAATCCTACCAAGTGTGCACTTGTGATAACATAGAAATATATGATACAGCATTAATTTGGCAAAAAATAGTTGTATGATATTATTCCATTGCTAAAGGAAAAATAGTTTATGCTTTTGATTATTTTATTTGTTCATCATTAACCCTCAGAACACTTCTATCTGTGCAGAATTGAAAGTCCATTTAGTACTAAAGCTAGAATAATACAATGTGCAGTCTTCTGCCTATATAATTAGCATTGAAGAACTAATGTTTCTAACAAGTGTATCATTAAAAAACATTTTCACATTAGCAACTAGCACAGTTTTCACTTAGCACCTCTATAAACAAGCTATATACACTCTAAACACAGATTTAAGTAAACAATCCAATTACATTTTCAAGTCCTCTTCAAGAATGGCTAATATAGTAAAGAACTTTATTTTTCTTTAACTAATAGTGCTTCAGCCTAAAAGATTACCTCAAGTTCTTAGCAAAGTGAGGCCAGGTATTACACATAAATAAATATGAAAAAAATTATTAATATTATGGCTTCTTATTTACATAAACAATGTTTATATAGCAGCAGGGAAGAGTTAAAAGGACTTACCAAAAGAATTGGCAAGATTCAATATGGCGGGGCAATGGATTATGGAGCATGGATTATTGGGCTCCAATATTGTAGGCTGAATGCTCAATCCACTGTTATTTTGTGTTAAATTAGCTGATGAATGAGTTACTCAAATTTCTTAAATTGTAATTTCCTCTTCAGCAAAATGGAACTCATGAACAGTACCTACCTCTCTGAAGTTTTATGATGACTAAAAAGATTACCTATGTAAAAGAATCCAGAATATTAGCTGACCTGTAGCAAACCCTCAGCAAATTTTAACCATTATTATCATCACTGCTTTACAAATACACACACACACACATATATATATATGCATATATGCACAAGCAATCCTTCCATGGACAAACCAAACCAAAGGGCCAAATCAAGGCAGCTTGTGAAACCCTATATTCAAACCATGGGGCTCAGCTTCTATTCATTAGGTCTTAAGCTGCTTCTCGCTGCCAGCATATATCTCATCCTGAGCAACCAAAAGAACAATCTGGTTACTCATACTATATCACATTAATATGTAAATTCATCACTTCAACAAGAAAATCACAAACAAGCAGTTCATTCATGACTCATTTTATTCATAACAATCTCAAACTTGTCACCCAAAAATTGGTTTTTACAGCCACAGTTAAATGAAGTAAACATAGACACATCTAAATTTATTCAATGGTGTCAAAAAATCAATTTAAGCAAACTATGTGAGAGAAAAAAATATAGTTAGTCCACTAAATGCAATTTGTTATATATTAAGAGGAAAATGGACCCTTATTTTGAAGAGAACAAGCTTAAATCACGAGCAAACAATTTACACAAGCAATGACCCCTTGTTTTATGACTGCATTCAAGAATTGCACATTTGGTCATGGTCTTTAAGTGAAAACAGCCACATGTAAAAAAAACTGCATCTTTTTTAAAAAGGATCTTATATTGATTGCAAAATTCCTGGATAATAAAGAAAAAGCCAAAAGGTTTCAATGGAATGTGAGTATTATTTTTCTTCCTTTTGCCTCAGCTGAATCTTTTATCAAAATAGAGAACTTCATTTTCCCTAAGGTCGGGTTATAATTAGAAATTAGACTCTTCAATAATTCAATGACTGAAATCTTTATTAAAGTCAAATGACCTTTCTAATTAAGTTTTCTCCTTAATATATAAGCTCTGCTAGGCAAGTGCCACCTCTACAGATAATGAAGTCTTTACGTATTTATTAATTGAGTTTTCTGTCTCTTCTCCTCCTTTTCTTTATTATTCTATCAGTAATTAATTATTGGTAGAACTTTTAAAGTACAACAAATTTCTAATGCATTCTGTTAAGTGCTCTGGTTTTTATATTTATAATGTTCCTATTTTTTCATCCCACCATAAAAAATATTCAATATTAAATATTTTACTCTTCTGTATCCCTTTCTTTTTTTATTCTCATTAGAAAAGAATCTAACTAGTAAGGCAGAATGTGCACAATTTTGTTACAGCATTAATAAAACAGAATTTATGAATCTGAAGAGTAGAATTGAGATATGTGAATAAAATTTACATTAAGTTCAAAAGCTCTGGACACAAATAATGCCCTCAGAAGATAGGTTCATACAAGTAAATATGAAAATATGGTAATTGTATTTAAAATACTTAAAATTTCAATCCTTAAGTATTTGTTTTAAAAAACAAATGTAATTGATCAAACCCATCCCTTCACTAGAAGTCTAAGATGACGTAGGCAAAATGCTTCACTGTCACTTTCTCCATTAATCATTGATAGAGTATAAGACAGAGGCAAAGTGATTAAGTTAATTACTCAAGAATAGCAGACAATTGCCACCAATTTTACTTTTTATTAGATTATCTGTATAGTTCTTGAAAGAGGAAAAAAATGAATAGTTTTATCTGACAGATGTAGCATCATCTGAGAGAAAAGAATATTAACCTTACTAACACCTCTCTCACCCCAAAAGATGTGGGAATATCCAGCTCTACATTTTACACATCACCAAGCACTAACAAAAAGAAAAAAGAACACGAACAGGAACCTTTTGCACTGCAAGTCACTCACGTGCCAAATATAAAGAATAAAGTACAATTTTGGTTTGTCCCTCTCCAGCTCACTCTCAGCTGCTGCACATTACTACCTGGTTTACTACTAGGAAACAGATTTCAGCTTTTATGAGGCTTCTAAATGGGTTTCTTAGTAAATGTCTGCACTCTTCCGCCAAGGCCATTAAGGTAACTTAATCCCTCGTGAACTGCTCAGTAGAATAAACGTTGATTCCCAATTTTAAAAATTAATTCTTTAGCTTTTTGCGTTTTAAGAGTTGTGAGAACACAAAAGCGTAAGAACAATTTGAATTCAGAATGTTATCTTGAAGACTTGCAGGGCAAATAAGAGCTCAAGGAACTGGAGAGGATGCTGGGGGAGGGGGCACTGAGAGAGTGCGAGAAAGATGCTGGTCAGTCCTGAGATGATGCAGGAATGACATAGCACCTGGACCACATGAGTCCACGTCCACCCCCTGGCTGTCTGTGCCTCGGGTTCCAAGACATATGCCTAGAGCTGGGAATGGGTGCACACAAACACACCAATTTTATTCTTCGACTTCCCAGGGAGAAGAATGGTGGTGAGGAAGAATCTCTAGCTAAAGCTTCAGCACAACAAGCGTTTTCTTTCTCCTCGCACCCCGCCTTCCCAGCTAGAGACAGGCGACGCTGATCTGGAACAGTATACAGCTGAGAGGATCAAGAACCGGGGTGAGAAGAAAGCATCAGTGCAAGGGACGAGGGGGCGGGGGATGAACCCCACCGCCCGGCAGAGAGCCTGGGGTCGGGTAGGGTGACAGGAAAAGGAGCAGGATGTTGAGCCGGGAAACCGAAGAGCAGGGGGTCTGGAAAGCACCCGGCGCGCACACAGCCAGGCTGCCCAAGGCTGGCGCGCGCCAGGCGGGGGAAGTCGGTCCCGGGTGGACCCCTCCCCTGACTCCCCAGCCGGAGGATCGGGAGGAAATGGCTTTGTCAGGCAGGATGAAAGGGAGCCGGGGGGCCAGCACGCAGGGGCGGGGACGGAGATGCCCGGAGCTGGAGGACCCCGCCCGCCCCGCCGCCAGCGCCGCTCTGCCCCGCATTCGGCCGCAGCCCGGTCCGCTCCGGCTCCGGCCGCCCGTGCAGGGTCCACGGCCTGGGGCAGGGTCGGCCCGGCTGCGCCCCCTCCCCGCGCCCGTGCACTCACCTGCCCACGAAGTTCTCCAGCACCGAGCTCTTGCCCGCGCTCTGGCCGCCCACCACGGCGATCTGCGGCAGCTCCAGCAGGCAGGTCTGTCCCAGCGCCGAGAAGGCGTCCTGCAGGCGGTTCACAAGCGGGATCAGCTCCTCCATCTCCCTGTTCCCCATCCTGCCGCGCCGCCAACTGCCCACGGGTCGCTATTCGCCTCTGTGCTCTGGCCAGGGGCCGGGCCGCGCTCTCCGCGAGGATGTCACGGCGCTGGGATCAGAGCGCGGGGTCCGGGCGCAGACGTCGGATCCAGCCGCTGGCCCCGCTGCTCGGCGCCTGACAGCTAACAGCCCGCAGAGCGCGTGCGCGCCCGGGGGCGTGGCCTGGAGCCAGACCGCCCCGCCCCGCCCCCCGGGCGCCCCGCCCGCGTCCTTCCCCTGCCGCTCCCGCTGGGCGCGCCCGCACTGCCTCCCAGCTGTGACCAGATGCCACGGCCTCTGCCTTCTTTTGCCAAGGCTAAGAGGCAAAGTTACAACCCTCGGCCAGGGATTGGACTGCAATCACCATCAGCTGCAGCACTGCTTTTTCCCAAATAGCTACGGTGACAAAGCCCGGTGGAAAGCACTTAACGTAGCTGACCACCCAACATTGTCACCAGCGCCACTGCCCCCGGGGTTCACTTCCCACAAGGAAATTTCATGCGTCACGCCCAATCCAGAATCCTCGATGGCCTCGTTTGGAAAGTAGCAGGCCTACTGGACTCCAGATTCTTCAAAGGGGACATCCAGTTGAGGCCCCGAATAAACTGTCCCTACTATTCATCTTTTCAGACTTTCCTCCCCAGCCTCGCTCGGTAAGAAAAGGGGTAGCTCATCTGGATTTCCTTCCCCACCCCAAATTCAATCTACCATGCTCATTCTCGTCTTTCAGATTCCTTAAACCATTTCTCTTCCCAACGCATTTGCCGGATAGGGCAAGGAGACAGATGACAAGAGGTCTGTCAATACCCAGGAATGCGGCGCTCTGTCCTTCTGTTAAATTTAGTACACTGTGACTGTCAGATCCTGGGCCTCTATGGAGACACAAAGATAAATGGCCAGGCTATTCAACCTCTTTAAAGGATTCCTCTTTCCTTTGCTCCTCAAATGTCAGTTCTCCTCAGGAGTTAATTTATAGGCATTTTCTTGTATCACACTTTGGGCTCCACCTGAAGACTTTCCCATGGTTTTTAACTTAGCATAAAGACTAGAGACTACAGGAATATAAATAGCTAGACCACGTCTGTATACTGCACTCCAAAAGGATCCCAGATCTCACTATCCAAATGTCCCAAGAGCATCTCTGATTCAACTTACTCAAAACTGAACTCATCTTTTCTAATCTCCCCGTTTAATGCAAGAAATTTCCCTCTAACCCTAAATAAACTTCTGTAAAAATACTCATAAACAGCCAAAAACTTGAAAACAATCAAAAAGTCCACCAACAAGTAAATGAATTTTTAAAATGTGATATATGCATATACTATTCTCAGCAAACAAATAAATGGACTTTATAATAAAAACAGCAACATGGTTGATCCAGATACATTAGGTGGAATGAGAAAGGTCAAAAAGTAGATATTGTTTAATTGTATGTATATCAAGTTCTACAATGGGTCAAACTATTCTATGGTTGCATAGTTCAGAAATGTAGTTGCATTTGAAGGGTGTAGGTTGATTGTATGGGGTATAAGGAATCTTTCTGGAGTAATAGAACAGTTCTATATCTTGACAGGGGTGGGTATTAACATTTATTAACACTTACCAAATTAAGCATTTAAGTTCTATTCTTTTTGTTGTAAATTATGTACACCTTATCTGTTTTTGTAAAAACCAGGAGAGAAAGACAAACCTAACTGAATGCATCATCTGCTCCTCTAATGTGGATTTCCACTGGGACATCTACCCAGCACTCTAAGAGTCCTTCCTCTACCTGCCTGCCACACTGGTGCAGCTAGAGCCATCATGAGAACAGAAGGGCATGAATGACAACAAATTGGCCCCTAACAGTGGCTCTGTGCACTGCAATAAGCAACTGACTCAAGCTGAGCCCATCAAAGTCCTTTTCTAGGAAGACAGAATTGAGAGATAGACTGCTCTCTGCCTGAGTGACTGGATTACAGATGAAGAGCAAAACCAGCAACTGTGGTTAGTCATATTTTCAGCAGTATTTTCAGATGTTGGTCTTCAGAGAAACAGACATAGAGACAGAAGCAGAAGGAAAACAGAAAGGAGCCCTGATTGCACTGATTCCTTATTATAGTTGATTTCTGAGGCACAGCTACAATCCTATACTGAGTACTATGAGCCAGAATTCTCCTCTAAAGTTACAATGAATTCCCTTCTTTGCCTGATTCAGCTCAGATTTTTTAAATTTTTTATTTTAAAAAGAAAAGCAGTGATACAAAATTTCAAAACAAGATAATAGGAGAGCAATAAAGCTTAATATATTGCATATTATCTTCAAAGTAGTTGCTCAGATTGCAAAATACAGGAATGAAAAATTGATCAGCAATAGAAGCACAAATCTTACTTTTCAAGGAACTAATAGAAATTAGTAGTATAGCTATCTTAACTATCTTGTGTACATGTATTTTCCTTCTGTATTTTTTTTCCTTTCCCTATCCCAGCTTCTCCTTCCTTTCGAAGTTACTTCCCATTTCACAATATCTGTTGTACACTTTGAATCTTATTTACTCTTTCAGCTTCTTACAGTAGGGAGACAATATGATCATTACATATGCAAGTTTGATTTATTTCACCTATGAGTATGGTCTCAAGTTGTATCCATACACCTATAAAAGGCTCAAAGTTGCCCTTTATATAGCTGAGTAGTACTCCATTGTATAACAATACCACATCTGTTTTATCCATTCTGCATTTGATGGCATTTGGATTGTTTCCATCATTTAGTTATCACAAATTGTGTTGCTATAAACATGGATGCACATTTATCACTGTAGTATGATGTTTTAATTCTTCTGGGAAAATACCCAGAAGGAGGATAGCTGGGTCAAATGAGACCTCTAATCCTAGTTTTTTAGGAATATCCACACTACTTTCCACAGTGGCTGCATCAGTCTACACTCCTACCAACAGTGAAAGAGGGTTACTCTTTCCCCACAACCCTGTCAGCATTTGTTATTGGTTGATTCTTTGATGATAGCCATTATTTCTGGATGAGATGGAATCTCAGTGTTGTTTTAAATTGCATCTCTCAAATTACCAATGATGTTGAACATTTTTTCATGCCTTTAGTTGCCATTTGTATTTCTTCATCTGAGAAATATGTATTCATCTCAGATGCCCATTTTTGGATTGGATCTTTGAATTTTAGGGATCAGATTTTTTTTCAATATTTTTTGTGTCCTAGATAAAAGTCCTTTGTCTGAGGGACAGCTGGTTATAATTTTTTCCCACTCTGTGGGTTGTCTTTTCACTCTGCTGGTGATTTTTGTTGTGCAAAAGCTTTTTAATTAAGTGAGATCCCATTGTTGATTTTTTGTCGTATTTCCCTGAGTGCTCTGAGTTTTGTTCATAAACTCTCTGCCTACACTTATGTCTTCAGGATTTCTACATATTTTCTCTTCCAATAGTTTTAGTGGTTCTGATTTAATACTTACATCTTTGGTCCAACTTTGACCTTGGTTTAGTGTATGGTAATAGATATGATCTAATTTTAGTCTTTGGCATGTAGAAAGTCAATTGTTCCAGCACCATTTATTAAAGAGGCCCCTATGTCAAAGGTAAGGTGGCTGAGTGTTTTGTACATGTGTCTGCACCTTCTAATCTGTTCCACTGATCCTCAGGTCTGTTTTTTTGCCAGTACCATGTTGATTTTATCACAGTAGCTTTGTAGTTTAATTTCAAATCAGGGGTTGTGATGCCTTCCGCCTTGCCTTTGTTGCACAGAATTGCTTTTGGTACTCTAGGTCTCTTCTGGTTCCAAATGACTTTTATGAATATTTTCTCTAGATCTGTGAGGTGTGCTAATGGTATTTTGATTAAATCTGTAGCACAATTTTGGGAGTATGACCATTTTCACTGTTAGGTCTTCCTATCAAGGAGTAAGGGATAATTTTTCATATTCTGATATTCTCTTCAATCTCTTTTTTCAGAGTACTGTAATTTTAAACATATAGATCTTTCACTCTCTTTGTTAGATTAATTCTTAAGTATTTCTTTCCTTTCTTTTTTTTTTCTTTTGGATGCTATTGTGTAGGGTTTGGTTTACCCAATTTCTCACTCAGTGAGCTTGTTGTTTGTGTATAGGAATGCTATTGATTTTTGAGTGTTGACTTTGTATCCAGCTATGCTACTAAATTTGGTTATTAAATTAGATTCTTTCAGTGAAGCTCTTGGGGTCTTCTATGTAGAGTACCATGCCATCTGTAAACAATAATAATTTAACTTATTCCTTTCCTATCCTGATTCCTTTTATGTCTCTCTCTTGTCTAATTGTTCTGGCTAATGTTTCCAGAACTATATTGAGTGGTGATAGTATACATCCTTGGCTTGTTCCTGATTTTAAAGTGAAAGCTTTCAGTTTTGTCCATTTAGTATGTTGGCTGACAGTTCATCATAGATGGTTTTTATCAAGTTGAGATAGATACAATCTATTCTGATTTTCTGTAGGTTTTTACCATGAATGAGTGTTGGACTTTGTCAGAATCATTTTGTAAATCTATTGAAATGATCATGTGATTTTTTGTCTTTGGCTCTGTTGATATGGTATGTTACATTTATTGATTTGTTTATGTTAAACTATCCTTGTATAGCTAGAATGAATCCCACCTCCTCATGGTATATGATCTTCTTGATTTGCTGCATTTTGTTTGCTAGTATCTTACTGAAGATTTTTGCATCTCCGTTCATTACTGGGATTGGTCTATAGTTCTCTTTTTTGGGTCTTTCTCTGGTTTTGGTATCAGAGTAATACTTGCCTGCAAGAATGAGTTAGGGAGGATTTCTTCCTTCTCAATTTCATTAGTTTGAGGAGTATTGGCAATAAATCTTATCTAAATTTCTTGTAGAATTCAGCAGTGAATCCATCAAGATCTGGGCATTTCTTTGTGGGTAAGTTTTTAATTACATATTAGGTCTCATTAACTGATATTGGGTCATTCAGAATTTTTATATCTTTTTGATTCAGCTTGGGTAGTTCATACATATCTAGGAATCTGTCCATTTCTTCTATGTTTTTCATCCTGTAAGAGTAAAGATTTTCAAAGTAAGTATTTGTGATCTTTTGAATTTACACAGGATCTGTAGTGATTTCACCTTATCATTCCTCAGTGCATGAATTTGAGTCTTTTTTCCTTTTTTTGAGAAAGTTATCTAAGAGTTTATCAATTTTATTTATTCTTTCAAAGAAACAGCTCTTCAATTCATTAATTCTTTGTATTGTTATCTTAGCCTCCACTGCATTAATTTCTGCTTTGATCTTTATAATTTTCCCCCTTGATTCACAGACTGAGGGGGGAGAGAAACAGGGGCCTCACAGGTAGTGATCCTTGCCTGGAAACCAGCACTTTGCACTGGCTTCTGCCCAAGTGGGGACAGCCACACCCAAGCCTCTCTCCGTGAGTCAGCGCCATTAGCAGACTGCAGTAGGGAGAGGACCAGGGGCCTCACCAGGAGGTGATCCTGGCCTGGAAACCATTTCATTTTCATTGTTTTGTTGGGTTGGGTTTTATTCTCTTCTGTTTTGCTTGATTATGTTAAATCTGATGACAGGAGCAGTTATTTGAAAGATAACAAGTCATATTATGGCAGCCATTTTGGATTTACTAGTGAATTGTTTTGAAGTCCTTTACTGCATTCACTGTTTGGGCTTTATTGATTCTATTCTATACTGTTCCATTCAGTTTTTACTATGTCTGAAAGTATCTGCAGCTATTTTGAAGACAATAAAAGGCATTATTGTAACTATTGTTGGTTTTATAAGGTTTTGAAGTCCTATATCATTTATACTGGTTTATTTTTTATTGGTTCTATTCTGTTTTATTTTCCTTGGCTTTATCCTAAAATAAAATTTTAAAAAAATTTCCCCCATGTATGGGTTTTGGTCTTGTCTTGCTCTTGTTTTTCTATAAGCTTGAGGTGCAACATTAGGATGTTTATTTGTGCTCATTCTGTTTTCCTGATGTGAGAATTCACTTCCATAAATTTCCCTCTGATGACTGGTTTCATTGTATCCCACAGGTTCCAGTATGGTGCATCTCCATTTTCATTTAATTGTAGATATTGTTTCATTTCTTCTTTAATTTTACCTGTGACCCATTGTTTAGGAGGGTGTTATCTAATTTTCACATGTTGATAGACTTTTTGCATTTTCTTTTGCCATTAATTTCCAACTTAATTGCACTATGGTCAGATAATATGCATAGGATAATTTCATTTACTTTGCATTTACTAAAGCACATTCTGTAGACTAGTACATGATCTATTTTAGAGAACATTTCATGTGCAGCTGAGAAGAACGTGTATTCTGTTGTAGTTGGGTGAAACACTGTAAACATCTACTGAGTCTGTTTGCTCACAGGTTTTGTTTGGTTCTGATATTTCTTTATTGACTTTTGTCTACTTAATCTGTCTTTTTTGACAATCAGATATGAAGTTCCTCTGTTAAAATTGTGTTTTTGTTTATTTCATTTTCATATCTATTAACATTTGTCTTACATAGTTGGGTACTCCTGTATTTGGTGCAGACATATTACGATTGTAACCTCTTCTTCTTGAAGTTTTCTCCTAACAAGTATGTAGTGACCATCTTTATCTCTTTTGATCATTCTTGGTTTGAAGTTCATATTGTCTGCAAACAGAATAGCTACCCCTGCTTTTTTCTGAGTTACTGTGGCATGGAGTATTGTTTTCCATCTTTTGACTTTCAGTCTATTAATTTCTTTTTGTGTTAAATGTGTTTCTTGTATACAGTATATTGTTTCTTTATCTGCCAGTCTGTTTCTTTTGATTGGTGAATTGAGGCCATTTACACTGATGGATATAACTGATATGTATTAGCTTATCTTTGCCATGTTACCTTGATTTTTTCCCTTTGTTTAATTGATTGCTCTGCCTGGTGGTTTCCCTCTGCTGTTGTTTTTGAAATTGTAGTCATTTTTATCTCTGTCTAGAATACTTCAGTACTCTTTGTAGGATTGGTTTGGTGATCATGAATTATTTCAGCTGTTCTTTTTCATGGAATTATCTTATTTCTCCATTAATTTTGAAAGATAGTTTTGCAAGTTACATCAATCTGGGTTGGAAGTTGTTTTCTTTCAGGACTTGAAATATTCCAATCTCTTCTCAACTTGAGGGTTTGTGTTGAGAAGGCTGCCATGATTCTGGTGGGATTTCCTTTATAGGTGATCTATTTCTTTTCTCTAACAGCTTTTTGTATTCTGTTCTTATGCTGAATTTCTAGAACTATAATTATTATATGTCTTGGTGCAGTTTTAATTTAGTTAAGGCTGTTTGGAGTTCTACTTGCTTCATTTATTTGTATTTCAAATACTTTACCCATGCTTGGAAAATTTTCTGCCACTATTTCTGTAAAGCATTTTATATGACATTTGTGCTATCTCCAATTTTCCCAAATCAATCTGATGTCATTCTTCTTTGCTTTATTTTGTAGCTGGTGAATTGATTTTTTTCATAGTCTCTTGCTATTTTTAAGATGCCTTTCTTTTCACGATCACCATCTGCAATTCTGTCTTCAAGATCTGATCCTTCAAAGAAGACAAGATGGCTGATCAGTGAGCAACAAAATACAAAGCCTCCTGGGAAAAACAACTCATACACCAGAATAAAACACCCTGGAGAGACCCAGACAGAGGGAGATGGATCCTCTTGACATAGGAAGAAATTAAAATGTAAAAAAACTCATCAAATACTTCGGGACTACAACTGAAACAGCTAAAAATTACGGGACACAGCATTTTCATTCACAGTGACCTGCCAAGTTTGCAAAGGTCTGAATCCGTGCCGGCTGGCAGAGCCACCCAAACTTGTTCCCTCAGCACTGAAGTTGGGGGTTGGTGAGCCCAATGGAGAGTGCAGCTGGTGAAAGGACCTTCATTAATCCATGGTCAGTGCTGGGAATGAGACCCCACACACACAGGAAGGGCACAACCAAATGGGCGACATGTTGGAATCTGGCAGGAGGAGCCTGAACTGGGAGTGACAGTGAGTTCAGTAGGTTGCTCCCTCCCCAGAGTAGATTCATGGGATTTGCTTGGACTGGGCTGCGGCCCAGGCTGGGACCCAGTGAGCCATCCCAGATCAATTCCCTGTGCCCAGCATGCACTAACCAGGTGAAGGCACCTGAAGTTTGGCTGGCCTGGTGGGGAGAGGCAGGCATAGGCAGCCGCTGCTTACACCTCAGTGACAAGAGCAGGCAGGAGAGGATGGAGTTCCTTCGCCAGTGTGCTTTGGAGGAAACCTGGCCAACAGTGAAGGGGCTGGGACCTGCACTGTAACCTGTATGGAGGAAGCCAGGGCCATGACAGGAAAGAGAGGCAGGAAGAGGCCCCCAGCCCAGAACCCTGAGAGCCCTGATCCAGGAGAAGGAAAAACAAGGGCGACTGAGGGCAGCAAAAACACAACATCAGACATGGCTTCAATGGACATTAAGAGATATCTTCAGGACCTTGTAGACAAGCTCAAAACTGAAATACTAAATCAGGTAAAGCAGGATATGGGTAGAGTAATAAAAGAAATGCTCTCAGGAAGCATCTCTCAGGATGATACAGATGGAAGAAGGGAGGAACACAAAAAAAGGAGAGAAAAATTCGATAAAGAATATAAAGAAAATATAGAATACATGAAGCAAATTCAAAGAGACTACCAGGAAATTGAAAACTCCATTGAAAGCTGGCAAAATGCCTTAAAAGAAACTAAGGATAGACTATCAAAACTTGAAGACAAGTTTGCAGTGTGTGATCATGAAAGGAAAGATCTCTTAAAAATAACAAGGAAACAGGCAGTAACAATACAAAGGCTAGAAAATGATAAGAGAATCTACAATTTAAGAATAAGACATGTCAATGAAGAAGCAGGAATACAAACAGGCAAATTACAAAGGCTATTCATGCAAATGATTAAGGAAAACTTCCCAAGCATGGGAAAAGAAAATGACATTCGATTGTGTGAGGTATACAGAACTCCAGCCACCTACAATCAAAACAGATCTACACCCAGACATATAATAATCAAGATACCAGAAATTCAATATAAAAACAGAATATTGAAAGCCATCAGAGAAAAGAAACAGATTATCCATAAAGCCCATCAGGATCACAGCTGACTTCTCCACACAAACCATCAGATCAAGAAGAGCTTGAAGCAAAGTATTCCAAGCCCTGAAAGAAAATAACCTCCAGCCCAGATTGATGTACCCTGCACAACTGTTACTAGAAGTTGATGGAGAAACAAGATGCTTCCATAACAAAGAGGAACTGGGGGAGTTTGTGACCACCAATCCAACACTACAGAGAATACTGAAGGACATTCTAGGGAGAGAAAAAAAAAATACCAGGGTTTTAGGAACAGTGGCAGAAAGGCCTCAGTGAGTGGGGCAGGAAGAAGAATGAATGAGAAAAGTAGACAAACAAAGGCAGAAAAATAGCATAGCAGAAATGAGGCAGAGAAGGATAACTAGAAACTATAACATAGATGGTCTCGATAGCTATATTGTAAATAGTGTGCCAGGATTTAAAACACACATTACCCACACTATTCTGCTTAGATGTATTATATTCTGTTCCAGTCATTTTTACCTATACTAGATTTGAGGGCACAGACAGTAATCCCAAAAATAACAGGATATAGTACGGTAATCATTTTTAATTTCCTATTAACTCAATCTAAAGCTCTGTAAAACCTACACTGTTTTACCATGACTTATTGTAATTGAATCTGGTTTGTTGGATCACTGTTTTGTATTGATAGATTTTATTCAAAGCTGTTATGATTGATAATATCAAGTCTGAGAGTAAAGGGAACTGCACTTAAGATGACAAGATCCACTAGAATATCCACTATGGTTTGATTACTACCTGCCTTTGAAGTTTTATGCTGTCTACAATATTTTATTTTTACTAATAT